>JAAGKR010002678.1:76332-88717 GCA_011419295.1 Clarias macrocephalus | reverse complement strand
GCTTGTTCGGGAATGGGGTGCTTGACATGACTTTTCTAAGGGGTGGGCGAGAAAATTCCCCAGCAGTGGGCAATTAACATATGGTAACTTCCATAGGAACTTCGAAACTGAACTGTGGATCCCATTGTCGTAGAGACACGGGGGCGGGCTCATTTAATTCAATGGCAACCAATCAGTCTTTCGCATCTATCAAGATGCTCATAGTGATTAGCATGTTGCTAGCATGACTCCAATGTTTTGCCATGGCATGTGTATGTGAGAGATATTTACCATATGCTGATAAAAATAACACAAATGCATAATCAATTTTTGGCATGATAAACGCTGCAACCAAAGAAAACAGCTGTTTGACACATACACAAACATAGCATTGAGCGGACACAAAGCATCAAAGGAAGTCAATCAGAAACAGGTCGTCAGAATGTAAAAAAATAAATCAATAAAAATTTTGCTTGGCTGGATTTCAGCAAGGAGAGTGTTATGTTATGTGATATTGAGCACACGCAAAAAGATTTTCTGCTAAAGAACGCAAGTGTGAGTTTGATGGAGTAAGTGAACGTTTAAGCGAATTAAAATAAAATCAGGGTGCAAAATTTTTTGCCATGAAAATAATGTACATCATCAACTCCTGATTACTAGTTAGCAACTTTAGCTTCACCTTTTTGTTACACGTCATGTGAGTGACAGCGGATCGCCGTAAATGAGGAAGAGAGAGATGAGAAGTGATTGAGTTGTATAACTAAACTCTGGCCTGACTATTTAATAGTTTTTTCTGTTGCACTGACCATGCCTGATATAGCAATTCAGGATTGTTTTGTTAAGTAAATAAGTGAACTTGTGAATGATCTGAATGGAGGGAAATACACGCAAGTAAATCGCCGTCATTCAGAAATGAGACCACATGCATATATGAATCAAGATCGTGATTTTTTTTTCTGATTAATCGTGCAGCTCTAGCACTAATCCCCCAAACAATGCCTACACTACAACCCCTGAAAATGTTTTTTATATATATATATATATATTTTTTTTTTTTTTTTTTTTAAGTGCATGTTTTTGAACCGACAGACAACATGATCAATAAGCAAGTCAAGATAACAGCTTTTCCAGATTAGGCAGATAATCATGGTCAACAATCACAGCTCAGTTTTTCATTTGAGCACATTTTTTTAATGAAATGTCAGGAACACGCCACCAGTCATGATATTAATATGCTAAGGTTATTATATTTTTAACAACTGCAAAAAAAAAAAAAAAAAAAAAGTTAAATAAGAGAGACATTATGTTGCAACGGAAATGCACTCACGCAGCTCTGCAAGCCAACTCTTCAGTTCCTCCAGGCTGGATTTAAGCCGCGTCTCCTCGAGGCTCACGTTCAGCCGACACTTGTGGTGGAAGATGTAGAGGGGATCCACTGTCTCTAGTTTAATCTTCATACTCAGCTGCTGTAGCACCCACAGGAAGTTCATCATGAAGCCGTCTGTCGACACCAGTTTATCGTCGGTCTGTAGCCAAAAAGTTATATCGATGTTTATAAAGCCTCCCTTTACAGTACAACACACTACACGCACACACTCTATATATAATAAAAAGTCATTTCAAGAAATCCAACAAAGATACCTAGTTAAAATATTCATTCAAATTCCCAGAAATCCCCTAAAATCAAAGAGGGTCTTTGTTTTTAGATTAAAATAGAGACTGCTCAATGAAGGACTGTATTTTGTGAAATATCCAACGGTAAAGCAATTCAAAAGTTACTCACTAGCATAAAGCTAAGTGAAGCATGCTTTAAACCAAATGACAAGACATGTACAGAATATAATAGACTAAAATATCTACACTATAAAAATATATAATGCTTCAGGTTCAGCGGTCCATGAAAGCCTGGAGCTTTAATATATTTTTTAAAGAAATTACTTAAATGTGTGTAAATATAAGCCTTAAAATACTGACAAATCCAAATTTTGCAGTTATTAGTTAATCTAGATGCACTGACTGAACACACTGTTCCCTTCATTATCCAAGAACGGTTTGCGTTTGTGTACCAGTCTGATTGGATTCGAGTCATACCTGCATCTGAGCCTTCTTCACATTACGATTCACCACAGCTGCCATGTAGCTGAGAGCAGCCTCCCTTGTTTCTCCATTCAGCAAGATATTATGGAGGATTTTAAACAGGTCACCCTGAGGAGCACGAAACCATAATCACAGATTAAAAACCCACCAATATGCGATGGTATAATTAAATTAATTGGATTAGGAGTGATCCTTGGGGGACTGCTACAAAAAAATATAATAATTCCACTTAAAGGCCTTTCATTTGTCAGAAACCCATTCTATACTCAGACAAGGCAAAACAAACCATCACTGGCTAATAGGAGAGCCCCTGTGCCATCCAGGAGCACCTCTACACTATAAAACAAATACTGCAGGCAATGTTCCAGTGACTGATACAGACATCTAATTAAAAAATAAAACAAGCACCTGAGGCAGCACACTTACCCTGGCAGATTCCAGATAGTGTTGTAATGATTGACTGACCACACGCGTGTTCTCCATAGTAATAGCGGGGCCTGAGAAGTATTTATCGCCCACTTTTGTCTGAAACAAAATAGCATATAATAAATAAGAAATTTAAACTGTGTTGTGCAGAAATGTGGCACGCATATTCATGTTGCTGCCAGGCTAGAACTGACTCACATCATCCTCTGCAAAGACAGAAAGACTGAAGAATGCGCCGAGGAATGAAAGTCTCTGGATCTCTCTGCCTGCCCCAGGGCTTAAGGGATCAGGACACCACATCGGCAGAGAGGTGATCTGTACAAATCCACAAAACACGTATACAGAATCAAGAAGTTTTGTACAACTAATCACATCAAGTCTTACAAAAAAGGTGGTTATTAACAAATAAATAAATAAAAATCAAGGTCAACTTACCAAATTGCACATTGGGTGCGTCTTTCCAAACTTAATTTCACAAAGCTCAGATAAAGCCTGTAAAATGTGATGCAAACAGATCCTAACGTTAATTTTTAAACTCTGAATTAAAAGAGAAAAAAAAGTATATTAAACTTTAAACTGCATATTAACTGCATGCAGCTGTTGTTTTTTCACTGGATTATATCGATAAGAAAACCACCCACGGTTTGGAGTCTGGTTTATTATTTGCAATTCACTTTAATGAAATAGATTTGGATATGGGACGTAAGCAAGAACATGCAGAACATTAAAAGAGAATACAAATATTTAAATGTATGATTTATGACCGACTGTCTCAGGGCCACACAGGAGAAAGAACATGAAGCCAAATCTCTCTTACCATCAGAGGATATTTAAAGTTGTCGCTGTCAAAGGAACATTCTTTCACAGCTAACGCAAGCCCTTGGAGAATAGGGACAAAGATCTACAAGAGTAAGAACCAGGATTAGAATCTAGTGCTGCTAGGAAAAAATAAATGAATAAATGAAATAAAAGTACAACAGAACTTAATTCTAATTTTGTTAAAAGTCCACTGCTGCTTAAAATGCACCCTAGGATTCTGTGAATAACACCACGGCATGCTGTGTAAAACAATACTCCTGCAATGTAATGGTTTTAAAGTAAATGAGGACTACAGAAGACTGATTTGAGGCCATGGAGCCTGCCACACCAATTAAATCCTCCTCCTCAGCTTTAAATGTGAAGTGAATCAGCATGCAGCGTGTGCAGCACCTCCCACCTGTTTAAACACTTCCTCCTCCTGGTGAGTCATGCGCACCAGCTCCTGGATAAAGCCGTACGGAAGATTCCGGCACAGCATGTAGGGCACCAACAGAGACGGCTGCAGTGGGGCCCTGGGCAAGATTAGGAAGAAGAAAAATTACAATTATGTTAAATTCCAATAAAGCAAAAGGCTTTCTGCAAGGTGATATAAAGCGAGGTTTCTAAAGGTATACTCGAGCTACGTTTCAACCTTTTCAACTAAACCTTAATGAAAACTTTGCCTGGATGGCGTGGCAAATTCAACAAACACTCTTTAGATACAATAACAATAGTCTTTCAGTGCCTGTCATGGATTGGCATCTTACTCGAGGAGGATTTCTGCCTCAAATCCTCATCATTATAAAGCAGTCACTCAATACGAGTTAAAAAGATTACAGTTTGTGATTAAGTCTCCCTGGGAATTACAAAAAACTCTAGAATTTTCAAGTTATACCTTCATCAAAAAAATATATTATTACATAAGAACCTCATAAAGCCATCAAATGAGATCTAACACAGTTGTAGATTTAATTCAATGTAACAGGGCTTTGCATTTGAATAAAACAAATACTTTAAATAAGGATCTGTAAACACATCATGAAAGGAATACAAAGCATCATCTGAAATTTCTGGAACAAATAAGGAAAATAGGACTCGAAGAGGCTTGTACAACAGACTCACATGTTACAAGGTCATTCTACACATATTGCTGATTATTACGGAGGCATACCAGGGACAAAAGTCTGCCTGTAAACACTGACCTGGGTAGGGTGAGGGCCCCCTGCAGCACAAGAGCAGCATGGGAAATACACTGGGAGCGTATGTTGCTGAGCAGCTGACTGACCGCCGGCTGGCTGCACATCTACAACAGTACAACATGGCAATCAGAATAAGGAAGTGCAGCAAGCAGATTTCTTCATAACGCAAGCCTGAAGACTGGAGTTCCCCTTTGACTCGATAGTAATTTAAGTTTTACTTTCACTCGGGGAAGTGACTTTCTAAGCTTTTTTTTTTTTTTTTTATCCAAGAAGATTAATGACAAGTGAAAGAGATGTAGAAATAAATAGAGATTGTTTCCTGCATGAGCTTCAGAATAAGCAGCTACTACCTTGGGAGCTTTCCTCTCCTCCATGCCCACACTGTCAAAGCGCTCAATGAGGTAGTTCAGCATCTCAGTCTCTTTACATGCCTCAATGGTAAAGCGGTCACTGCCCGAGTCACCCGCCAATCCACCACCAGATGCACCCAAGCTATAGAAAAGACAGAGATCATTCATTATAAAAAAAAAAATAATAAAAAAATAAATAAAAGATTTTGAAATAGAAAAATGATAAATCACCACAATCTGCACTGTAAGAAAAGGTTTGGCAGGCTTTGTGTTAGCCTAACAAATATATCAAATGCAAAATGTTAAAATCATGTCTTGAGTAGATGCAAATGCGTTCAAAAGCAGATCTAGATTAAATCTCCTTTTACAATGCAGCTTTGACCAAAAAGAAAGACGTGATGTCTTGTGTTTCTTGGTCCCCTCTGAGTAATTAATTTTCCCCTCTGTTATTGATTTTCCACATTTTAAAAGAATGGAACAAGCAAGTCCCCAACATAAACAAAATCTGAAGCATGCATTAGTTAGGATTGCTGGGTGAGAGAACACACTCCATAGTACACCTCTGCCTCACTCATTAGTCGTGTTATTTAATCATCCAGCGAGGATTAAGCACCTCAATGCCTGGGTGATTCTAATGCAATACCACAGTAATATCACTGACATGATTACCCTTAAGAAAAAAAAAATATGAGTAAAGGCAAATGAAAACAATAGACGCATAGACAGAGGTGGTGTTAAAAGGCTGAATGGATGATATTCATGCTGCACACTGAAATTAGTCCAGTATCCTCATGACATTGCCTGGATGCTTTTTATTTTTATTTTATATATATAAATAATGCAGTAGGTTAAAAAGAAAAAAAACTCTATAATAAACATAAAATGCATAAAAGTCAAATAATTATTGGTTAAAAAAAAAAAAACTACCTACTCTGAACCAGCGCTATGTTTTATGGCAGTCCCCATTTGTTGTGCCAGCACAGGGCACAATGTGTTTATGTTAGTGGCCAGGCAGCACTCTAAAGTATGCAACACACACTGGCACTGGTACCTTGACCCAAACTGAACCCCAGAAAAATCCTCCTCCTCCTCCTCGTCTTCCAGCTCTTCATCACTGCTGTCTTGAGGCATGTCAGACAGGGCAAAGAAAAGGAGCGGGAAGGGGCTGGCAGGGCCACAGCACACATACAAGTGCAGTTTGAAGATGTGGAACGAAGTACAGGGGGTTTAATGAGATCTCTCAAGGAAAGCAAGGCACTACTGTCAATAACACACCAGGCTAATGTCATTGTTTAAAGATAATTGTGTAAAAAATAAAGAAGTTTATGACCAGACCCCTACATCGTTTGTGCACCTGCATGCATGGGTTAAGAATAATTTAATATGACTTAAAATCAAAATAATGAAAGAAGAATCGAAGCAATACTAGTCATTTTCCCTACAAAATAAAATAAACATACTGTATATTTGCTTTTCAGTTGATGCAGAGTTGTTTTTCATTAATTGTACTGGTGTAGGGGCATAACGTCACATCTAACACAGAAAGAAGATACCTAGAAGACATCCATGAAGCCAGGGCAGGTCTTCTGGCTGTAGTAGTGGGAGAGCCAGGAACGAAGGGAAACGGAGCAGGTGTTTGACGACTATGGGGTCTAGGGGATGGCAGAGGAGCAGGCTGTGGAGTCAGGGATGTGGATGGAGTATAGGTTGGAGTAGACAAGCCAGACCTAGGGCTTAGGCTCATAGGGAACGAGGAGCCCTGAGAGGAGCTGAGAGTGTATGGTCTGTATCTCTGAGAGATGGGAAGGGGAGCAGATGGGGTTGGACAGGGGGAATTGAGGCGTAGTGCTGACTGACTCTGAGAATACTGTTGGGCAGCTGAAGGTACAGGTGGAGGTAGGGGTAAAACAGCAGGGGGAGGGGGAGGTGAAGGCGGAGTTAAGGGTGACAGGACAGATGGAGCGCTCATCCTGGCAGAATTTTGACCAAGGTATGGACTACATCCATACAGACTGAAAGCAACAGGAAATTTCACAAAACATAAAGAAATGTTGAATGTGATTAAAAAACAAAACAAAATGGTATCAAATAAACTGAGATATTGCAACCAAAATGTTATATGAACATACTGGGGGAGAAAAAATGTCACACACATGTATATCTGGGGCAATGCATATTTTAACCCCCAAACCTTTATGTATGCAAATTATAGACAGGCCCCTCTGTTTGTCAGCACTTGCCTAGATAGAGAGCTGGCACCAAATGAGCCTCCACAGGGCATCATGGGACTGTTTCCCTGGCTGGAAGGCGGGACCAGCGTCAGGTGGCGGTCTGGAGATTTGGCAGCAGTGATTGGCTGTGATGTGGCCGTCAGGCTAGCGAAGGGGTTGCAGTCACGTGATTGGGTAGACATCATAAGAACTTCCATCAAAATCTGGCCAATCAGGTCTTTGAAGTCAGAATAGACTAGAGGAAAGGAAACAGGAAGAAGACGATTAACGCTGAACGTCTTTGTACAAGATTATTAATACTATTATTAATCTCAATGCGTTCTGCCTTGCTGGCTTCGTCTCCCTCACCATCTTTTGGACTTTGCTGAAACTCTGCTGCAAGTGAGGGCAGAAAGATGACATCACGGTCTTGCTCCTTCCAGGAGACACGGAGAATTTTGCAGATGAGCTGCAGAGCCTGCTCCTCAGACACATCTGGGTTAGATGATGAGTCCTGCAGAACAGCGAGTACAATGAAAATTGTTCTGTGAATACTTCATTTACGTTACATCAGTACTTTTCTTTGAACTATGAAAAACTTCTGCCTGAAGCTGAGGCAGTTAAGTATAATATAACCATAAAGAATAAACACAAAACATCAAGCAGTAAACACTGTATATTATATTTTAGTATACATGTCCTTGAAGCAAGTAATAACACGTTAAACAGCTCAACATTTAACATCTATTACCACCAACTGACTTATCAGCCACTTTAACAGGAACACTGGTAACACCTGGTCAATCATTTCAACAAGCTGACTGGACAGCTTATTTACTTTAAATAACAAGGCTAAACAAGGCTAAAGGGCTCAAAAAAACTAACAGATGTAGCTCAGAAAAACGCCACCTGGTCTGCTCTCATTTTCTTCGGAAGCACTCAAAAGGTACGGTCAGAATTTGGTACTTGCAGTATGAATCCATAAACCTGATCAATAAACACCAGCTCAATATCCAATACAGCGCCACAGCAGTACGGCAGAAGAGGAAGTTTGAAGCATCAATTATGTGTAAGTGGACCAAATTATCAAAGAAACGGTTCCAACATCTACTCCATGCCATAAAAAAACTAAAGTGGTTCTTAGCGAAAGGAGCGCCTTTCACAAAACTAAAACAATATTCCTAATAAAGCGAGCAGTGAATGAGTACAGTGTATGCAGTGTTAAAATCGTTTTGATAGACAGGTGCTTGGTATCACATGAATAGAACCATTTCACCCATAGTGTTTATTTTCAGAAACAGGGTTTGTTATCCCAATCGAGGTAATGAAGCGTATCCCACTATTGGCATTGTGTTTTAATATAAAAACATGTTAGTGGAGCTGGGTGGTGCATGCAGTTTTTAAACCTAAATTCTCCCATCTCTGTTTCTTAACTTCAGAATCTATATTCAAATGCAACCATAAAAAATAAAAATAAAAATTTTATAGGGAAAGTGATAATTTATACGGCCTTAAGTAAGTGCAGTGTTCACCTTCTCAGCCAGGTTGCGTTTCTCTCTGCGATCACTATCTTCCACTTCCATGTTCTCAATTCCTGAGTCCACATCCACCTGGGACATGCTAAAGGCAGAGCCACACACAAAAATATGTTTGTTATCATCAGGTGCATCAAAATGTTAAACTTAATACTTTAAAAGTATTGCAATTTCCCTCTGGGATTATTAAAGTTCTTTGAATCTTGAATCTTAACCAGCAATGTACACTACCAGTCAATAGTTTGGACACATCCTCTAATTCCATGGCTTTTCCAGATTTTTCTTTCTTTCTACATTATAAACCAATGCTGAACGCATCCAAATTATGCAATATTTTTTGAACAGCTGATACCGAGATGTTTTTGCTACATATGCTCTGTAAAGCCTTCATAACAGCTCTAATCTGAGGTGCCGTTTGTTAATCTGGGGCTGATAACTCTAACCTATACTGCAGAGGAGAAGTTCATTTAGTCTTGGTCATGCTTTCCTGGGATGGTCTTTATGAGAGCCAGTTTCATCATGGTGCTTGATGGGTTTTGCAAATGCACTTGTTCTTGCAAGAACTGTTCCAGAACAGCTGAGCTTCGGGTCTTAAAAATAACCACTGACTGTTATTGTTACTCAATTACCTAATGCCATATGGGTTATTTCATAGCTTTCAAAAAAGAAAAATCAGTATTGTTTTAAAATGTAGAAAAATAGATCCAAAGTTTGTGCCCAAACTTTTAACTGATACTTTATAACAGTAAGTCAATGATAATGTTACAATACAAAATAAAGAAGACAAACATTTATCATATTTTTAGACTGTCACAGTCCATTAAAAGTGACACACTGTATCACACTGAGATTAAAAGACAAATGCCCAAATCCAGAAAAACAGCCTCACTTCTTTTCGCAGGATGTCGGGTCAATGTCCATGCTTTGGGACCTGGACAGGGACTGAGACTGAGTCTCAAGGCTATTCGATGGGGAGCTGGAGAGAGAGCTGACTCCCTCGCTGCTCTGGCTGCGATAAGCCACCCCTTAAAAAAAATTAAAAATTAATATATATAAATAAATAAAAGACCAACAACAATAGATTGTACAGTGTATTTAGGTTCATCTTAACCACTGCTCCCATCATATCATCTTATACCACAAAAGCTTAAATGGGAATAATCAAAAACTATCCAATAAAAACAGCATGGACTTTACTTACAATGTGATCAGTATGTTTATAAACGGTTTATTCACAGATATGCCACACAATCTGATTCTTATAGTAAACACATTTTAAAAATGTCTTGTTATTTAATAATTAGATCTATATTATCCATTATGTAACGTTTTTAGACGTCGTCTCTCGTGTCAAGGCTTGGTAACAGTCAGAGATTTTCCATTGCGGGGGAGGCTGAAGACTGAAGAGCGTTACGCATTGTGGTTTCTGAGTAACCAAAGTATGACAATCAGCATTTTTGTTTCTATCTCACTAACAAAGTGAAAGTAAAAAAGGGTTCAATGTTTATAGTCAATATGGTCTTTTAAAACATTAAATGCATCTGTAAACTGGTATACAACATGGTGTCCTTCAATAAGAATGTAATCATATGCTGGGTTTACATTGCTGTGGAATAATACACATGATTTAGAATATACATAGACTTTAAGCCATTTTATTGGCTTATTAATTTATTTATTTATTTTTAAATCAACCAAACCAAACCACATCACCCCACCCATTCTTTTACGTGTTTACTTATTACCTTAGATCTTCAAAACTCACTGACAAGGGAGAAATTAAAAGCAGCAGGTTTGTCATTTTTAGACTCATTTAATCAAACAAGTATTGTGTCTGATTAAGCTTACTAATGTGGTATTAAAATCATAAAAACATGGAATGGATTTACAAACTATTCATAGTTCAATTAACAGAATTATAAACACATTATCTGGTTAAATGTATAATGGTTGCATAGTTCGCTGTGTTGACAAAAAGCAAACAATTAAATGTTACAGTTATTGTGTATATACAATATAAATACTAGGTTATCTTGTTGCTACTGCCTGAGGTTTTGGTGCTTAGACAGAATGTAGAAGGCACTTGAGGTTTTCCCCATAAATTCCCCCTACATATTGGCAGGACTGAACTAAGACATCTCATTTCCCTGCGACTTTGAATACAGTATAAAACCTGACAGTCCTTTCTCCTCAGCTTAACTGATGTCATGCTGTATGTTGAAAGTACATCCACCTCATGAGCTGCCTTTCCATTTTAGGGTCTGAAAGAAATTTAAAGTTCTGACTTATTACTGAAATTAAACAGGTTTTAAAATTTTCTAAAAACCTGAATAAAGTTTGTAACTCACATAAAAAAACATCTAAAATCTGAACTCTCCTGTATTTAAAAAAACAAATAAATAAATAAAATAAAAGAAACCTGATTTACTGAAACCCAGCCTCTTATTGTTAGTTGGAAAGAAAAGCTGTTATACATTACAGTCGGGTACTTTTGTTAAAACTGTGCTTTCATGTGATCTGACTGAATAAGCTGAATAAGAGCCACAATGGCGCCAGGTTCATGAAGTCAACACAATCCAAGCCTCTTTGAAAGATCCTGATTCCCGGAAATACAAATTAATCATCAATCACTCATTCTCTATACCGATTATCAGGTTCAGGAGGTCTGGAACCTATGCCATGGGACTCGAGGCATGAAGCAGGCAACAACCTGAATGGGGTGCCGATCCATCTCACATTTTCACATTATTGGCAATTTGGAAATGGCTATTCACAAAATATGCATGTCTTTGGACTATGGAAGGAAACCGGAGCACTTAAAGGAAATCTACCAAGTATGGGTAGAACTTGCACAATTCCATGTACACAGACACCGAGACGAGGAATCGAACCCGGACCTGGCAGTGTAAGGCCACAGTGCTACTCATAGTGCCACCAAATGCAAATCATTAGATGCGTAATAAAATCTGAAGCAACATTACAGCTGAGAACTAAAACAGAAGAGATATATAAGAATAAAAGTAAGTTGAGCATGACTGAGCTATATCGGCTATATAAATGCTAGGTTTTTTTCAACTGGGGTGAGATTTGATTTGTATTACAGAGTCATAAAATCAATTTTATTACACATATACCTTGGTGGATTTTTAACCTAACAGGTTCTAAAAGTTAGAACCTCAGATCTGGGTCATGGCCTAGATGATTGCGAGTGCACTCGTAATCACCATGCGGCATTCCCGTTTACTCAAGACACTAAGTAAATCAAACTATGAAAGCGAAACGTCAGTCTGGCCCACCTACAAGGCTTAGGCTGAACTCCAGCCAAGGCTGTAGCGAGACACTGCCAGTATGACGATGCACTTTTGACTGAGCTACTAGCTACCATCATTCCTAGAATCCTGAAATAAAATGCAAACCCTCCTTGTATCGATGGTAGAAACATTCTCTAGGGTCTGTTCTGAGCTCACAAACTCTTGAGGCGTTATTTTACATTCATATGCTGAAAATATTAACTTCTATAGGATGGGAGGAAAAGCACTAGCTTGTCGTTATTAAACTTTAAAATATGACTGAACAGTTATTACATTACACATTAAGCTTGATTTATTAATCATGACTGACTAAACAAGAAAGCTTGAAAGATAAGCTGCATGGTGGTGAAATATAATGTAATTTGAGCCGTACCTGATGGATGCGTGCCTAAAAGCCCTGCATCCACAAATACTGACGGGGTAAAGGATTTCGTCTTGCCATGACAGGCAGCATTGAAAGATAAGCGGTGGGGGGGGGGG
>JAAGKR010002678.1:0-76312 GCA_011419295.1 Clarias macrocephalus | reverse complement strand
CCCCCCCCCCCCCCCCCCATTTTAAAAGAATAATAAATACACTGAATAGCACATTCAAGATGGATCTCTCTTAATTAGATTTTTCAAGAACAATAACGTCGGAAAAAGCTAAATTGCTTGCACGCTTACCCGAAGCCCCCATTGGGGAAGTGGCGGGCGTCACATTTTGGGCATTCAGGCCCAGAGAATGAGATGGTGCTGGTGGGAGAGGCTGTGGTGAGGCCCCAGAGGGCCCGGGCAGTGGACCTGGGGGGGTCTCTCTTTGTGGTGAAGTCAGCGGCGTGCTCAGAGGGGTGGTCGGCTGCGACGTCGGTCCTCCGGCTAACCGGGCCAGCCGCCTTCTCCGAATCTGCAGGACAACATATATATAACAATAATAATTCGTTAATCCACCTCCAGTAACCACTCTATCATGGTCAGGGTCACGGAGAATCTGATGACTATCCTCTGAACACTTGGTAAAACTATCGGCAAGCTGAAGGAGCCAGCTAAGTGCATTTTCGCAGGATGGAAGAAACTAACCAAAAAAAAAAAAAAAAAAAAAAACTAAAATTCGCAGTGAATAAATTTTTTTTAAACCTACAATATGTTAAATGAAAACAAAGAACAAAATAAGCAATAAGGCTCATACCAGGCCCCTTTGCAAAGTAGAGAAAAAAAGGATCGGTTTTTCTCTCATCTTCTTAAGTACTTCTACTTCTGAACTCTTTTCAGAAGTACTATGCTTTAGAAGAATCACCACATAACGTGACTCATAACATCTGGGGACGGTAAAACAAGGTCCTCGGCTTCCCAGATAAAACCTGACAATAGAACTGCAAGAAGATGAATGCATGGAAGGATAATTCATCCCCATCCTGATTCAGATTCCAGCGCAGCCAAAAACAGAGCTGGCAATTACACCATCAGCGATTCGTTATGGGGTCAGGAGATGCGGTGTGTTCAGCTCCGACAAATCAGTGTCTCTAAGACTATGAAACATTCCACCGTATTATCCATCATTCAGACACTTTTGGGTCTTCCTACAAACTTCACGAAAATATTTTAGTAGGGAAAAAAACCTGAGCCAGATTTTGACACACTAGATATTGAATTGAACTTGACATGTATTTAGTATCGGATCCTCTGGTGTATTTCTTTTTGCCGGATGTTAACGTGTGTTAACTTGACGATCAAGACTGATCAATGGAAACAGTTGGCACTGTTAAGCAAGCAGGTATTACAACAAGATACCTTAGTGATCAGGCAGAGCTCTGATATTTCCAATATTGAAATGCTTGTATCCTTGGTTTTTGGAAAATGTGGCCTTTATCTGTTGAAACAGTTGGATTTACAAAAATCTCTGCATAACTCTTTTGGCTCATTTTGCCATTACAGACAATAATCTCAAAATTTTTTAACCATACGTTGTGATAAGATGGTCTTAGAAGGCATAATAGGGCATGCTTGTTAACGGTAGAGTTGTTCCAGTGCGAGTCAAAAACATCTGACTGGAAACTTAGTGCGTGATTACAGTGACAACAAAAAAGGATTATGCCAAGTTTATGGGATTATATGAAACAAATTTGTTAGTATTGATAGTGAAATGTAACCCAAACATGCTATAGGAGAAAAAAAAAATCCTTATTATCCCAGGCTCCCTCAGAAGAATGCTTGTAACTGATGAAGTATAGATAAAATAAATTTTCCTTTTAAACAGAAACAATATTCACTGGTGTATTGCTAGAGAATCTCCTGACGCATCACTAGTGCTTTAATACAATAATTTAGAAAGTTTTCTTAGTATGCCAGAGTCATGATCGGACTGCCTGTTTCACGACTGAAACCCTGGCCTCTATGGAAATCCTTTAATGTTCCTAACATGGAAATTGCTTGAAGTGAGGTTAGGGCTGTACGAGGGATGTGGAAACAACTCCCAACCAAGTTCTTGTAATGTGCAAATGTTGTTGATAAAGGATTGTGTGTCCTGTTCCCACATACAGCAAGCTGGTGTCAAGTTATCCGGCGACTTTCGAAGATCAGGCGTCCCTCTTGCTAAATGTTCACAAGAACGGCTGCACTGGGCTCTGAGCCACCTCGCCCGGGATTGTTATACACGGGCGTACAGCCTTCTTTAAATTGCTTGCAATTTTCAAATGTTTTACTGAGGCTAAAATCGGCAATATCACCATACTATGCTTGAAGACTTCTGTAAATGTCAATCAGTTTTACATCTTCATCACAAGTCCCGGTTTAACTTGAACACCCGTCATAATAGGATCAATTAATATATGGCCATGAGTTGATATTTGTCTTCACCACAGCAGACCACCTGATCCGCACACAAATTGGCAAAGGATTTTATCTGGGATTGGGACAGGCACTGTATCAGGTGGCTGGGGTTTGTGCATTGGGTGAGTAATAATCCTAAAAGGTCTAAGAACATTCGACCCCCGGACCACAGAATTGGTTTAAGATGTGCGGTTTGTCTGTGTCTGTTTAAATCAGACTAAGCCTTGTTGTTAGTCTTTTGACTGCTCCTGTCGAGGGGTCGCCATAGCAGACCATCCGATCCGCTAAACATCCTGGCACAGGTTTTATACCCGACGCCACTCCTGACGCAACCCTCGCACTTTTTCCGGGCTCGGGACCGGCACTTCATCCAGCGGCTGGAGTTTGGTCAAAGACGGTCAATAATTTTTGCATTAAAAATATAGAAATCGGTTTTCCAAAAAATTCTGCACATTCCAGGAAAGCACACAAAAGAGCTCAGTGTATGTAAACAAGCCCAAAAATGACATTGACTTGGTTTATTGAGCACGATTTCGATTGATAATCACCAAACCGTGAGAATCATTGAAGTGTGTAAATGTTAAATACGGATTCATCTGGCAAAAAAAGTGTCAATTAGGCAGGTGGATATTTCCCGAGCAATATAAGCAAATAAAATAAGCCAGTGAAATTAAAGCAACCTTGCTGAGGTTATATCCATATACTCTTAGGCTAATCAAATGTTAGCAAGCTAAACAAAACAACCGACAGCCAGCTGGTTTAGCAGATCAATAATCACTCAAAAGCCAGCCATCTAAGCCGGTACAATGCCATGCCTAAGCCAATGTAGCACGATTTCACTTCGACCTCAGTGCAAACTCTTAGTCTTTAAGCATTTTCCGGGCTCTGACTGGGAGGGATGTGAGGTGAGAGTATTGTGTGTGTGAGAGAGAGAGAAAAAATACTGCTGATGAGACACACTGCCATCGGGGGCTTCAGGCATCTTCAGCTCGCAAAGCAAGTCACCGTGCTCCGGTTCAAAGGGTGACCATGACATTACATTATATTAGAACAAAAAAACAACACACACGACTGACATTTTATCAGCTCTTTACACTGGAAGTGACCGAACGGAGCGAATTAAACTCTTACCTCGTCGGCGCTGAGCTCTTCCATCGCTTTTCTTTTAATTTTTACCTAAAATTATTTTGCTAGCTAACTAGCTAGCTGCCTCACAAACCCCAAAAGTGCATAGTATAAAACAATACAACAACTAACAATACGCCGTGATTGTCCGCTTAAATTAAAACATCGATCTTATACACCATCTATGTGCTCTACCCGCGGCTGTTAGGATTTTATATCAGATTTCCTTTAAGAATGAAACAAACACAAAAGTATTATTCGTCAAAACACCAGGGCGGCCATTTTGGATCTAAGGTCACGTGACAGCCTTCCAATACACATTGCGATCTGCGGCAGCCTTTTTTTTTATTCCTTTCCCACACGTATTCGGACATAGCCCGCCTCTTAATCTAGAATGATTACGATTTTTTCCGAATTCCTGTCTCAGGATTGGTCAGAAAGTCCGATCCGATCGGAGTATCAGCCAATCGTATCTCAAGAATCGGCATTTGTCGGAATAAAGGTGAGGTTAAAACAACGCCTGCGGCAATCCCAGAAGGTTATTTTTAAGGGGATTCCGAGCTATATGACTATCAACTATCACGTTTTCTAACTGAGTGTTCAAGCAGAACTAAATATCATAAATGGATAAGGTGTCCGTGAAACATCTATCCACTATTCAGGGGATAATTTTAAAGCCAGGCCACCACCCTGATTTTTAATAGATTGCCAAGAGATTAGTGAGATTAGTAAATTAATGACCTTTTGTATTGTTTATCGTAATAAACGTGATCACCAGCTAAGATTATTCACTAATATCACCTATTTTAAGTAAAACTTAATGAAGGAAAATACATTTTATATTAATAATGATCATAAAAATTCCCATCAATACTATTAATACTAGTAGGAAGGTAGGATCAAAAAGTGACAGCACAGTAGTGTGGTGTAGCTATGTCTACTTTTCGATTCCCGGCCAGGCTCGATTCCCATCTCTGTGTGCATGGAGTTCGCATGTTCTCCCCGTGCTTGGTGGGTTTCCTCCCACAGTCCAAAGACATGCAGATTAAGCTCATTTTCATTCCTAAATTGTCCGTAGTGTGTGAATGAGTGTGTGTGCCCTGTGATGGATTGGCACCCTGTCCAGGGTGTACCCCGCCTTGTGCCATAAGTCTTCTGGGATACAGGATAAAGCGATATAGACAGTGAAAGTGGTATCAAAGGCTTTCAATCCTATTTCTGTAACACGCCAACAGATGGCAGCGTAAGGCTGCTCGCCCAGTCACAGAGAGCACCGACTTTCATAAGTCAGTGTGCCAAAAAGCACCATCCTATGTACAACCTGGAGCTGTTCAACATGATTCGGCAAGTTTACGCAATGAGTCGTTCGGGATGATTTGAGTGGCACACACGGTTCAAGAGTGGAAGAACATCACTGGGAGACGATGCAAGATCAGCAAGACCATCAATGAGCTCAACCCTTGAAACCGTTCGACAACTTGTGCATGATGATGCAATAGAGAAAAACCCACAACATTGCTGCCAGTTGGTTTGTCATATGGAACAGTCCAGGCAATCCTCATGTGTGATTTAAACACAAGTGACGAAACTTGGGTGTATGGGAACAACCCTGAGACAAAGTAAGTAGAAGTCTTTACAGCAGAAGAGCCCATCATCTCCATGACTGAAAAAGGCGAGGCAGGTCTGCAGCTTGAGCAAGTGCATGCTCATCATCTTTTTTGACAGTCGTGGCATTGTGCATAGAGAATTTGTCCCCAGAGGCCAGACCGTCAATAGCGAATTCTATTGCCAGGTTTTTAAGCGTTGAGGTAGGACGAACTATAAAAAACAGGGCTTGTAAACAGAGTTAACCTTGAAACATTTTGATGCCCTCACGTAGTATTAGTACAGTTGTTGTCATAGAGGTTTTTTTTATTATTATTTGCACTATTATTAAATGAATGCTGATATCACAGCAACATTTCAAGAAACCACACATGCTCTCTGAACCTGTTACAAGTTTTATTGTAAAATCTGGTCAAATTCACAGAATTAAAAAAATAACACTCAAACAATGTAGCATTTACCGATTTTTAAGTATTTACAAGCATTTCTTTCCTTCAAAATGGCCAGTTTTCTTTAGGGAGCATCACAAATGTATGTGACATTATATTTATTTACATATATATAATAATAATAATAATAATAATAATAATAATAATAATAATATAAACATTACGAAAATGGACAGTCGAATTGAAGACAGTTATAGAAAAGAGACCTACAGCAACAAAAAGAGGAATCAAATCTATATGCTGTATCGCCACCTAGTGGTCATATAGTAAACTGAAATACAGTGTATTGAACCAGACACCTGCAGTCACTTTACTCCTTTACTGCTGTTTTGTTCCACTGTTCAAATACAACATAAAATTGATACTTAGCTAATGTATGTAATCTGGTGTACTAGATTCAAACACTCCCCAAACACTGTGGTTCTCTAAAGGACTGTGGTTTGTCTTGCAGCTTAGCGATATCGCCTTCAGCCTCGCAGACCTTCCAAGTTCCAGCTCCCATGATGAAGATTAATCATGTCAGAGACGCAGAGCTCTTGGTCCATTTTAACCTCAACTCTTTTTAACTACGCCACTTTTTTAAAAACTTGCTTGCAGATTTGGCTGTCACAGTAAAGCTCCTGTAAGAAGAGAGAGAAAGAAATGGTAATGAATAGTCAAATTTCTCTTGACAGCAATCTAAATCAAATGGGGGGGGGGGGGGGTCAAAAACAAGCACATATTCGTACCAGGTGCAGTTTATCGTCCTCGATCCAATGAGCCCAACCTCTGTTTTTCTTCTCACCCTTCTGAATGCACACCATCCTGTTCCCCTCCCATGTCACGACAGACTGCCAATAAACAAAGCATACAATTATTTCACACTTTTGACCCAGATTTTTGTCAACCACATAAATTCAATGCAGTTCAGTTTAAACATTATTTTGTCATTAGGCACAAGTGTAAAAATAATTTTCTGATAAACCAGGGTTATATCTCAAGTCCAACATTCATCATAAGGATGAATCATGTACTGGATTCGCACAACAACCAGTAACAACTGTCAGTAGTCGTTATACACACACACACTGTACTGTACACTAAAGTCACTAAAGTTCATAGATGTATGGTTACAATTGCTATTTTTGCTTTAGCATTTTTCAAAACAAATGTTATAATATTATAATCCATACTGGACCAATTAACACCTTTACCACTGTGGTTAATATTTATTTGATTACAATTACTATTTGTGATATAATGTACAGTATAGAACATATAACTAATATTGACCATATATTATGAACTTAAGTTCCGTTAACATTAAAAGGCAGTATAGATGAATGTTTAATGTAACGAATTGTATAAAAAAAATAAACCCGTCAAATAACATTTACACATTTTGTTTATGAAAATGCAACACAAGTGTCAGTTAATAAAAATAAAAAAAAGTTCTAAAATGTGGGTTTAAATCAAGAGTATAATTAAAGAAGAGGATTAGTTCTTGAGCTCTGACTTAGATGACTCAGTAGCTAGATCCTTGAAAGGAAAGTTATTTAGGGGATTCTTTTGTGGGAGATGAATTAAAGTTACATTTGCAGTGATAAATCGGCTTTATTGAAAATAATGTACTCGTAATGTATTCATTGGTTTGTTCCACCTTATCCCTTAAGGATTCAACAGTATGTAGGACACTCTAACAGATGGTTTGGTTTTCTGATAAAAATAATAATAATTAAAAAAACATCTTTCTTTCTTAAAACACGCCCTGAATTAACTTTTCTCGTGAACTAATATTAGAAATCAAATTACAATGCAATATCCATTATATTTACTCATAAGAGCGATACACGTGGTTTTATATAAATGCTTATAGACGTTTCACCTTGCAATGTCTTTCATCCAGGCCTTTTGTAAACTCATCAAACTCCTCGTCCACTCTGAAGGAGAACACGTAGTTCCTGAAGGTGCTGAGAGTTTTGATCATATACTTGTCACTGACATACTCGATCACCTTACGCTGCTTGAGCTTCATCGCTATCTTACGAGTGGACACGCCAATTCCTGCAGGAGAACAAGAGTAAGCAATTTATAGTAATAAATACATGCAAAAGAAGAAGACTGTGCATGTTTAACGGTGTACATTTCTGTATAATAAGCATTAACATTCCTAATATAGTTATGAAGTGCTACGCTGTTTAACCACGTCACATCCAACATTCACATTCATGAAAATAATCTTGGTGTGAAATAACGCCTTACCCAAAGCAATCATGTAACCCTCTAAATTGCTGTTGCTGAGCATTTCCCAAGTCCCACAAAGACTGGCAGGCATTTCTTTTTCTTTTTCTTCCTGGTCAACAATATGAATCACAGCAGAAGAGAAACACAAATGCTTTGGGGAAAATTATGCCATAAGTGGCTTTTAAAAGAGACTCGGTGAGTCACACAGTGGGAGGTGTCAGGAGACAGGTGTTCACACCTGATGTACACACACCAACCCACAAGCCCAACCCAAACACACATACACATATACCGTATATACACATAAAGGCATTTTGTTTCAAATGTCAGGAGAGGAGAGAACACTCCCCTTAATTTAAATACCTCATTCGTCTTTAATAAACAAATTAATAAAAGTAAATATGCTGGGCGTATGATGATCAATCTGCAGTATATATAGTCCACTAAAACCTTGCCTTATATAGTGTTAGAGTGCGAAACAGTAATTATACAGTTGTCCTATTATCAATTATTTCATTAAATATGCCTGTGTTAAAAATCAGCGTAAAAAATATTGGCACCTAAACCAAACGGACTTAATGAGATGTGATCCTGATAATAAGGCTATTTTTTTTTTTACTTTTAATTTAGCTGCTTTCTAGGTCAATTGCAAAATATCAGCAAACGTACTGTTAACTACAGTATAAATATTAAAGTAATAAAAAATTATATATATATATAATTTAAAAAAAACTTTTTTATTAAAGTAATCGATTCAGTGATATGTTTGTTTTTAATATTACTTTAGTAAAAACTTCTTTACTAGTTTTAAGGTCCTCATCAAAACACTGGCAAATATGTATTTATTAATACTTCTATATAACTTAATATATAATCTATATAAGATGAATGCTTTGTGGAAAATGAAGCTAATTTCCTTTCATGAGATGATCATCTATACAGATGTTATTGGATGTAAATCTCATCTGAACAAATAAATAGGTAATATATTTGACTTAGTATTTTAGATAAAATTATGCAAATGACATAAATGCAACTGATAAAAGTCACTGATAAAAGCTCAGTGGTGGAAGCGTATTGAGAAACGTCACTCTAAAGACGTAAAACTGAAACGCTGAAACAGGAATGTTTCCAACTGTGAAAGCAATTGTCTCTAGGTGTAAACAGACCTTCGTCGTGTATTCCCCAGACAGTGAATCATTATCAGGTAATATCATTATTTCCTCTGACAGCCATGCACTTCACAGTAACATCTGTAAAAGCCGACATATCTATGCAGGGGAAAATCACGTCATTTCGTCAGAATGCTCCACGGAACAGGAAACTAAATACATTATACCTGAAAGCATTGGAAAAAAAAATTATTACAGGGTTGAGTAATTGTTTCTTTTAAACCCCTGTTAACATCTGGAAGGGTGTGGTTCAAGATAGTAACCTGATCACACATACATATTGAAAAAAAGGAAGTAGGAAATAAAAATAGTTAATTCAATCCAGTGTTTAACATTAAACGAGGCCTTACTTCTGGTCTATCTATCATTATAGGGTGTGTCAGATCAGAAACCTTGATTAGCCAGTATGTGCTTCACCGTCCGTTTACGCAGACAGCATTTTTAGCATTTTTATGTGACATAATTGGCACACTCTGTTTCACTTGTATCACTCCGATCCAGTGTACTTATACCAGAGTGATGCCGGTCAGCAGGTGTTGATTAATTTTCTGAGGTACCTCTGACGGTTGTTACAGCGATAGGGCAAATCACGGGGTTAACACTGTATTAATGCGATCATTCTAATACATTATAATTTCTAGCGTCCTGTACTATAATGCACGCTCCACAAAATTTAAGGCTAATAATTAACATGTATTAATTAAAATGTTTTATTTAACAAGAACATGCCTAAATGTTAATAATAAGACATTTTCTGTTATAAGATGTGTTATGACATTTACTATATGGACGTTTTCCATCAAAAGAAAAACTTATTGGGAAACGAGTTTTTATAATGTATTAACATATATTAATTAATATTATATCATATGTATATGTGCGATTCTTGATTTATTGTTCTTCTCGTCTGTGTAACTATTTACATGTTCTATAGGCTAACTTGACCTGACGTTCTGTATGTTATCTCTGTATGTGTGTTCGTCTGAGGCTAGAAGAACAACATTCAAACCTGATGTATCTCGTGCTTGAGCAATATAATTCTTAGACCATTATTCTATACATACAGTGAACCATTATTCCTCTTTCGCCGTCTGAGCACGTGAAAAGCATAGTAAGGGACTGGTAAAAAAAAAAAAAAAAAAAAAAGCTCTGTCATCGTGGTGCAACGTAGCCAATCTGGAAGCGCCACTTCAGCTCGGACCATACGGACACACAGGTGTTAATAGTATTTAAACTCATTGAACTTAGTGTCTTTGTCTCTGCTGTTTTTGATGCATTCTTTTGTGAATAAACCCGTTTTAGTCTGACCGCTCGCTCCTGAGAGTGTATCTAATCTAAATTTCCATGACATAACAGCTATAGTGTACAGTAATAGATAACAGGCCATGTCATGTCTTACATTACATTTCATTTAAAATGATCAAACATAGTTGGATTGTTGTAATATAAGCGAAATTAAACAAACTTGTGGTAGAAACGATGACTTTTTAACATCCGGCCCACATTACACATTTTCATTTTAAGAGCATATGGGATCTTCTTCTTCTTCTTCTTTTTTTTTTTTTTAAACACTTTTCATTTCTTTTGTTGCTGACATAGGCACTGCTGTTACTCTCACAGCATGATTGAATCAAAATGCCTCATTAGAATCTCTTTTCAAAAGCTGTTCATTAATCTGAATGGTGAGAAGTGTGTTTGAAACTCAGCCGTATGCGTGAAGTGCCATGACAGCAAGGATCCATCTGCATAATTCAGCAAATTCAATGAAGAGTGATAGATGAAGATTCGAAAAGAAAAAAAAATGAAGGATAAGAGTTGTCTCTTATAATCATTTATCAGAGCAAATGATTAGATCAGTTGAAAAGATTTCATTTCCCATCAGTACAATTGAAATTTATATGCAGTCGATGAGATGACCAGGTATTAAAAGTAAGAACGGTATTATTATAAGCTGGGTATTATTATAAGAAGGAAAAAATGAGTTGCAGTGAACTAAGCTGGTTTTCAGATCTCAGTGCACTGAGATATAACCACTCCTAAATGTCTTAAAATACTACTTAAAGTAATAATACAAATAAGATAAAGCTTAAAATTGATTATATTTACTGTAGGCAATTAACCACTAAGAGCCAACCTGTTAGAATCTAGGAATAACAAAGCGAGTGAAAGAATTCTGAATTTAAGGGTAGAAAGATTTTTACAGAATGACCCCATTTGCCATCACAATTTGTCCCTTGTCAAAGTCACTCAAATCCTTACATTTGCCCATTTTTTTTCTCCTTCCAACACATCAAATTCAGGAATAAAGTTTCACTTGATGCCTAATACAGTATATCCCTCTCACTTCTAGTTGCCATTGCATCGAGCCAAATTGTGATTTAGACGACTGGGTCAGAGCAACTCCAAAACTGCTGCTCTCGCGCCATGTTCCCTACCAAAAGTGTCCCAAGGAGAGAAAACCGATGAACCGGATAGAGAGCAAAGGTAGAAAAGCTACTGTAGCTCAAACTGCTGAAAAAGGTTCATGTTAATAGATGGAAAGAAGTCAGAACACACAGTTTTGGTAGAAAAAGGAGGGACTTACTCCATATTAGGTGGATGGTCATAATGTTATGGTTCAAGCATAGATGTGTTTGAAGGACAGGAAGTATTTACTCCTGAACTAATTATAGAAGTGCTTTAATTATAGAACTGCTCTAACTATAGAACTGCACCAGACAGAGCAAGTTAAACCTGACAGACGAGAGTGAGAGCACCATGCTGGGATTAAACCTCAGTCTGAAAAACCATCGTGTCAACACAGTTAATATACTGCATTGTGTATGGATTACATGTACATGTTTGGGTTTATGACTTGAGATTGCAGACACAGAATAGCAGATGTTGTTAATAAGAGGAAATTCATCCAAAAGGAGTTAAAAGGTGAGGGTGGATAAACTGTACTTCACTCTTGTGAACTCCTTCGACTGCAAATGGGTAAAAGAGAATGTACATTCAACATAAAACAAGGGTAAAATATGTGCATAAATGGCAAGAGAGATGAGTTATAGCACAGACTAATGAACAAAGCTACTGTACTGCTTAAGAGCCTACAGTTTATAGACAATAGGTTGTTTGCACTGGTTCCCTAGTTCCCATGCTATTCTATAATGTGTATTTATTGTATAGTTTACACTCCCCTCATGCTGTTATGTATATGTATTATTGTGTAACATTATATTACATTATGTAACCATGTTCCTAAAAAAACTATTTCTCTTTTCAAGATATATGAGGGGCTTTATTTAGAAATAAAAATAAAACTTGACTTGCCCTCCCTAGAGCTATTTGGAAGCGAGTCACAAAAAAAAAAAAAAAACTGTTGTATTCATATAATCAAATTTTAGTTTATTTTCATTGTTTCCATTGAGTGTCTGGGATAAAAAATAATAATTTAATTATCATTTATATCACAGGTGGCACAGTGGCTAGCTCTGTTGTGTCGCACCTCCGGGGTTCAGGTTCTCCCCATGCTTGATGGGTTTCCTCTGGGTACTCCGGTTTCCTCCTACAGTCCAAAGACATGCAGATTATGCTAATTGCCATTTCCTTAGTGTGTGAATGGGTTTGTGAGTGTGTGTGCCCGGCGATGCATTGGCACCCCGTCCAAGGTGTATCCAGCCTTGTGCTCCAAGTTTCCTGGGATAGGCTCCAACTACACTGTCCATACTGTATAACTTTATATAATCCTCATATTAAGGACAGTTCGGTATACAGTAATTCTTTTGTAAACTTCTTTTAATTTGGACATGCAATACTATCCAAACAAATGATTTAATAGGGAAAATATAATTCAATTAACTGGGACAATTCATCATCTGCTGAAGCCTACTTAATTCCATCAAAGAACATTTCCTTTTCCCTGTTTAATATTTGGCTGCATTTAAAAAAGCATTTTAATATTTAGATTTTTGGTATATCAATATTTTTTTCCCATCCATGGGTATGTGCTATATCAAACACAAGAAACTACAGTGTTAGTATAAAGTACAATATTAAAATATATATATATACTTTTGAATAATAAGAAAAGACCAATTACATTAAAGAAAATTCTAGAATCAGGAGAAGGGTATTGTTCAGTTTTTACTAGACATTTAACTAGGTAACAGTAAAAGACAAGGTTTCACACCCCCGGTCTTAAGGTACACTCACTTTAACTCAGAGTGCTCTTATTTTCGTTAAATTAGTTAAATTACCTTTGTTGGGACCCTATGTTAGGAGATAACTTGCTGGTTTGGGGACAGATGGTTCCGTTCTTTTTGCAAGCTGAACCAACCTGGACTTCTTAACAACCATTACAAACTGCATAAATTACAATTGAATATTACAATGATTAGTTCATCAGCTATTTAGAATAAAACCAAGTAGGAATAAGAAGAATTATTGGCATTTACAAATGATGCTGTAAGTAGAAAGCTACCTAACAAGTATCCATTATTAGTCTTAACGTTATATGGCCGGCAGCATGGTGGCTTATTGGTTATCACGGTCACCTTGCACCTACAAGGTTCAGGTTCGAGTCCTGCCTCAGGGTCTGTGTGCATGGAGTGCCGGGGCTTGGCGGAGTTCCTCCAGGTACTCCAGTTTCCTCACACCGTACAAAGACGTGCGAATTAGGATAATTGGCATTCCCAAATTGCACATAGTGTGGTAATGAGCATGTGACGGATTGGCACCCCATCCAGGATGTATCCCGCCTCGTGCTCTACGTCACCTGGAATAGGCTGCAGGTGCCCCAGGACACTGGATAAAGCAGTATAGATAATGAGTGATTGAGATGAGTGTTATAAGGCCTAGAGGATTGTGTACCAATCTTCGAGGTGAAAAGCAGCCTGTGCCGTAAATCAAGTACGTTTCAAAATAACAAAAATATCTCAGATACTCTAAGACAAAAACATTCATGTTGTGAAGAATCATAATCAAGGACAGATTCTTGCAGAACATGGTGTGAGGAGTTTCCCACTCAAACATGAGGATCCTTACACTGGTTACTGGATTATTATTATTATTATCTACCATCAGTCAAACTTCAGTGAGATTTTTTTTTTTTTTGGAGGGGGGGGGGCATCTAACAAACAGATACAGTACAGCCTTCATCAGATCCATATTCCAGAACAAATTCCTACAAAAAAAAAAGTAAGTGTCCACAAACATTAACTATAATTACAAAGACCCTCATTTCATCATGAACCTGATTAATTACCAAAACCTAAAGGAGTTTTATTTAGAGTTCTGAAACGAAAATCTGTTTCAAGCTCTAGGCAGAAAAAGTGTCATGTAAAAATCACTAGTATTTGTAAACCCTGAATCAATCACTCCAGTGAAACTAATCATAGCCTGTAAGATATAAAATAGTGAAATATTGCTTCATTGCTGATGGTCAAGTGTACTGGCTCGATAAGTGTTTGTGCGTGTGTGAGAGACACCAAAGTGCAGTAGTTTATTCAGTTGAACTGGCATATCTCTGTAGAGGAGCCAGGATGACATCAGTGTTTTTCTGCTCACTCTCAGCGCTGTACAGATGCTGTTCTTGGATGTAGCGCACCACAGGCTCAGGCAGCACATAGCGAACGCTCTGGCCCCTGCGCACGGCTCGTCTCACGTGCGTGGCCGAGATGTCGTTCATCACCCATTCCCTCACGATGTGGATGTTCTTTCTGTGCTTATGTAGCACATCGGATTGGTAGACGAACTTTTCTGCATCAAAACCACTCCTGGTGATGCACACGAGCCCGAAGCGCCCTATGATCTCCACAATGTCCTCCTCCTTCCACAGATTAGGGACGCTGAAGGACTCTAGGACATCTGCTCCACACAACAGCTTGAGCTGCACAGGTTCTGCAGAAAGACAATCAGATATAAAATGTCAAAATTAAAATGAAGTAGGTAACCTTGGGATATAAATATAGCCACCAACTATCATTCAACAACAGACCAAGCAACCCAATCAAAATGAGCAAAAAAAAATGTTTATTTTATTATTATTATTTTTTTATTTTTTATTTTTTTACAAATAATGATAATAGCTGCGTAAACAAAAACATATCCACCTAGATAGAAATTCAAAACCCCAAAAACAAGGCCAAAAACTGCCAAATGGTCGATAAACCACACAAAAATCAGTCCAATTGTCAATCAAATCTGAGGCCAAAACCAGCACACTTGACTTTTAAGTAGTAATAAAATAAACAGATATTGAGACAAATTCATCAAAATAGCTTTAGTGCACACTGGGAGAGATTCTAGAAGTGTCTGTCCTGGAGGAACGAATCCATCCATCTATTCATTCATTCATTCAGCTATTCATCATTCCATCCATCCATATATCCATCCATATATCCATATATCCATTCTTCCCTTGATTGGTGTTTAGATGATGGCGTTGTAAAGGGCTGTCTAACACCTGCCCAAAATCTACAGATGTTCAGCTGGGTTGAGACCTGATGACTGAAGCAGAATGAATGAAGAGTTTCTCTTCCATTCTATTGAGCTGGATCACAAAAACCTTACTTTCGCAAAATCCGGTCATAAACCATCTTACAAAATGCGTAGCATTCATTTACAATGTTATATAAATCATCAACTACTCCCTTCATTTATTACTGTATTTGATGCTTTCCATGACATGAGTGTGTCCTTTATCAAATGATATGAAAGAAGTCAATGAAAGTTGTTCCGCTACAGTGTTAGACACCACGTCACTTTGTTGCTCAGGTGATGAGAACAGAATGAACACAGTTGGCCCTGGCTTCGAAAGAGTGCACTTAAAGTCTGTGACCCTTCTCTCGACAGCACTAATCTGTGGTAAGACAGCCATTACACGTATTAAAACTTGGCGGATGATAGGAATGCTGTCTGCCCCTGTTTTGCAGTGCACACCTTCTGTTTCAAATAGCCTGTAGTGGTTCTGGCTTGCAGGACGATGTGCAGGTCTCAAGTGCATGTTTCTGAAAGTCAGCTTCATTTCACTTTGCAATTATATTTCACTAATACTTATTGAAAATGTATCTTAAAAGCTGTGCAGTACTGATGCTTGTAGACGGTACCTGATCTGTTGCGACTCATTGAACTTTTCTCATTTTCCTCCAGTCTTCTCTTTTTCGAAAACTTAACCGTGTCCACCTCGTCATGGTTCTCAGCTGATGACAGCTCTGTGTGATGGTGTCTTTGAAAGATCAAGCAAAAATACTTAAGCATAACAGAGTTAAGTTTACTCTTCTCCACTAAAAAGCCATCTCTAAACAAAAGACAGAAAACAAGATTTTTAACAATCCAAAAATAAATAAATAAATAAAAACCCTGTTTAAATTACAGACTCAATGGGGGGGGGAGTATTATGAGGGATGTTCAAGTCAAACCTGGACTACTGATTTTGTAGAATCACAGAACGCAGTTACAAGATTAAAAACTACCAGGTCAGAACTGTATGGGGAACGTGACAATAATTACAAGCTGAATGATTTTGTGTACAGTTCCCACAGACAGATGCGTCTCTCCTGCAAGCTGGCAACAAGTTAGCAGTTGTTTCTAAAGTTAGACGTTTCACACCGTGAATGTTCCTGGGAGTAACTGCAGTGGGCCCCGAGCGACCTCAACTGAGAATGGATATACATTATGTCACAAAAGTGAGTACACCCCTTACATCTCTGCAAATATTTAGTTATATCTTTTCATAGGACAACAGTTCATAAATGACACTTTCAACACAATAAAAGGTAGTCAGTGTAAAGTTTGTATAGCAGTGTAAATTTTATGGTCCCTTCAAAATAGCTAAAATTGCAGCCAATAGAACCCCTGGCAACAACAGTGAGGACACCCCTAAGTGAAAATGTGAAATGTCAATATTTTGTGTAGACACCATCATTTTCCAGCACGACATGAATTCTCTTGGCCATGGAGTTCACCAGAGCTTCACAGGTTGCCGCTGTAATCCTCTTCCACTCCATCACAACATCACGGAGGTGGTGGACATTTGACACCTTGTGCTCCCTTACCTTCCTTTTCAGGATGCCCCAGAGGTGTTCTATGGGGTTTAGGTCTGGAGACATGCTTGGCCAGTCCATCACCTTTACCCTCAGCCTCTTTAGCAAGCCAGTGGTCATCTTGGAGGTGTGTTTGGGGTCATTATCATGCTGGAACGCTGCTCTGTGGCCCAGTTTCCGGGGGGGGGGGAGATCATGCTCTGCTTCAGTATGTCACTATACATGTTAGAATTCTTGTTTCCCTCAATGAACTGTAGCTCCCCAATGCCAGCAGCTCTCATGCAGCCCCAGATCATGACACTCCCACCACCATGTTTGATGGTAGGCAAGACACACTTGTCTTTTTGTGCTCCTCACCTGGTTGCTGCCACACACGCTTGACACCATCTGGACCAAATAGGTTTATATCTTGGTCTCATCAGACCACAGGAAAAGGTTCCAGTAATCCTGGTCCAAATTGTTTGCGAGCTTTCTTGTGCATCATCTTTAGAAGAGGCTTCCTTCTAGGACGACAACCATGCAGAGCAATTTGATGCAGTGTGCGGCGTACGGTTTGAGCTCTGACAGGCTGACCTCCCATCCCTTCAATCTCTGCAGCAATGCTGGACGCACTCATCCGTCTGTTTTCCAAAGCCAATCTTTGCACTCAGCTTCTTTGGCCGACCATGGCGAGGCCTGTTCTGAGAAGAATCTGTCACAGTTGCGTCACAGTTGCAG
Organism: Clarias macrocephalus; assembly: GCA_011419295.1. Classification (NCBI taxonomy): domain Eukaryota; kingdom Metazoa; phylum Chordata; class Actinopteri; order Siluriformes; family Clariidae; genus Clarias; species Clarias macrocephalus. The sequence continues at coordinate 58,726 of JAAGKR010002678.1, read as the reverse complement.
TGTGTTGGCTATCTTCATATAGCCTAGGCAATCTTTATGTAAAGCAACAATTCGTTTTTTCAGGTCTTCTGAGAGTTGTTTGCCATGAGGTGCCATGTTGAACTTTCAGTGGCCAGGTTGAGAGAGTGGAAGAGCTTTTATACCAAATTTAACTCACCTGCTATCTGGTGACACCTGAGACAGTGTAACACTAATGAGTCACATGACAAAGGGGAAGGCAAATGACTATGAAATGTGCTCAATTTGTACATTTTCACTTATGGGTGTACTCGCTTTTGTTGCCAGGTGTTCAGCTATTATTGGCTGTATTTTTAGTTATTTTGAGGGGACCATAAAATTTACACTGCAATACAAACTTTACACTGACTACTTTTCATTGTGTCAAAGAGTCATTTATGCAGTGTTGTCCTATGAAAAGATATAACTAAATATTTGCAGAGATGTAAGGGGTGTACCCTCCAGGGTCCGGGTTCAATTCCTGGCCAGGTTCGATTCCCGTCTCTGTGTGCATGGAGTTTGCATGTTCTCCCCGTGCTTGGTGGGTTTCCTCCGGGTACTCCGGTTTCCTCCCACAGTCCAAAGACATGCAGGTTAGGTTAATTGGTTCCCAAATTGCCCGTAGTGTGTGAATGAGTGAGTGTGTGTGTCTGTGCCCTGCGATGGATTGGCACCCTGTCCAGGGTGTACCCCGCCTTGTGCCCCAAGTCTCCTGGGATAGGCTTCAGGCCCCCCGTGACCCTGAATACAGGATTAAGCAGTATAGATGATGAGTGAGTGAGTGAGTAAGGAGTGTACTCACTTTTGTGACATACTGTACAGCCTTCTTTAAAAAACATTAGAACCGGTCAAATGTTTTACTTCGAATAAGAGTTTTGTCACTGTACTGAGCTTTAGGTCTCTTTTCTGTTTCACGCCTTCAGTTATGAGAAATTTCATTCCAAGTACCGGTTTGCCTTGTACGCCCCTCATAGTATAATAAAATAAATAAACATTTTACACAAATTTACAGATGGAAAACATATTAAAGGAAAAATGCTGGCCCTTTTCAAATGCTGGCTTATTTTGCTTCTTACAGTGAGTGGTTTTTGCAAATCAAAAGTTATTCTATGATGAACTCCTGAGCAGACTGTTGTATTTCTCATTCACAGGTCATAAAGCATCATTAATTTGATGAAAATTATATATACAGTATATATACTTCAAATCAAACCTGAGGCCTATGGGTGATTTTTGTGCGATGTGTTACAGGGAGTCCTCTACCATCATCATAATCATCATTATTCAGGGAATGGCATTTATCTCTCTTTTATAGTTCTAGACACTGTCTATGTGTAAAAAGCAGCAGATTCTTTACACCCAAGTTATGAACAAATGGTGTCAAAATGACTGCTACCTGATAACTTTGGCTGTTTCCACCCACTCAGGCTGCTGGCACTCCCAGTCATCCACACTGATCCAGCTCGAGGTCTCGGTCGCTAATCTGGCCATCTCCACCCGATGACATGCCTCAATCAGACCCTTCTTCTTATAGGCATCGCCGACAGGAGAGATTAGACCCTTTACTACTCTGTATCTTCCTGGGGGGGGGCAAATTTTTTTTATTTTTTTTTTAAAAACACACACACAAATGAATACATAAAATGAGACACTGAAATATTTTGTTAACATCGTATAAGAGCAGTTCTTAGCTACTATGATGTGACAAAAAAAAGGATCATGAATATGTCTCTCATTTTATTGTTATACTAAATGTGCCCACGACTTTGTTCGCATGGAATTTAATTGCACACTAATAAGCTTGTTTAAAAAAAATATAGAGCGGCATCTGTTAAATTTTGGAATGTAAGTAAAATTTGTATGTGTTACCGTGAACTGCATGGAATGAAGGTGTGAAATCATGTTTATTAAGTAGATTTCAATTTCACACACATAAGCACATACAGTATTAAAAAATGTACAGCGCCGCCTGTTGAATTTTAAGAAGAACTTGCAATTTGTTTAGTAGGTTTTAGGTGATCCGTGCACAAACAAACAGACACACAAACAAAAATCCCAAAAAGCATCTTGATGTGTTCTATTACTCATCTTATGCCCCCACTCCCTCCAAATAAATAAATAGTGCTTTAAAAATGAATTGTGCTTCACATTTTAGCAGGAATTGTGCAGCCTTATGTGTACTTGCCAATATAGGCATCAGTAAATACTTCCTTGACCCCCCAAACACACACACACACACACACACACACACACACACACACACACACACACACACACACACACACACACACACACACACACACAATCTTTTTTAGTTTTGCTTTTATGGTAAGGGAATTTTTGTATGTATTAAATGTAATTTTGTTTACTTAGCTTAAACTTTTACATATCTAATACTTCTAATTAATAGTAAATACATTCTACTGAGCAGGAAATTTCTTCTTTTTCATTTTTGACTTTTTTTTTTTTTGGGTGAACCACCAGTTCTGTGGTATCAGTGTAGTATATGGTAATGTTTGTTATTGTTTAACTCGGTCAGGGTGTCCACTTTCACCTCCCCTGAACAGAGCCCTGGTCCTAAAGTGAGACCAGCAGAGACCCATTAATAAGGATGGTTTAAGTTAAAGCTCCTGGTGTAACACTGATGTACCGGTATCTTCCAGGTGATCCCGTGCCAGCTCAAACATACGCAGGTGCATGTTGGTGATGGGGTTGAAGGAGCCACATGCCAGTAGCACCACTCTAATTCTCTCCTGCAGTGCCATTGGGGATGTCAAAGATGGTAGCAAAGAACTGAATCGGGACCTGAGAAAGGGAAGCAGATATCAATCCACATTCTGGCTAAACAGGGATCACAATTCAGAAAGGCATCTTAAATCTGAATCTGTATATAGTTTATATTGTGAAAAACCTATGCAAATAAAATTCAAATGAACAAAATATTCTTTGGCTTAAACCATGTTATAGAACAGTTTAGAAAACCAGACATAACTTGGAAAATCTGTTAGATCAGAGATGTCAAACGGGTTGGCACCAGCCTGATAAAGGTTTTAATCCAACCCTGTCGAATGAGGTTTGAAGCCATGTTCTACAGTAAATGAAAATGGTTTTGTGAACATAACTGAAAGATAAAATGGCACTAGCACTGAATTTCATTATTTTTCTTTAAAAATAATTTTGCAAACTATGTTGATTTTCCCCCCAATTCGATATTATGATCTCCAGTGTAGAGTCATGGCATAAAATCCTGATTTAATCTATTTCAGTACCAGGTACTAAAACAGGCAAAACGGGTAAATGCTGATGCAAGCCACTGCATACAGTATAGAGCATAAAATCACATATTGGAAGAAAAATTATAAAATGAATTGCAGTATCATCTACAAAACAGATCGACACAAGTTAAATCCTTCTGCGCACGCAGAATATATGAGGGGCGTTCAAGCCAAACAGAGACCTTTTATGTGAACACTTGAGAGTAAAAACTACATTTATTTCTTCATATACTGTAATTCCCTTTCACACTAATTCACTTATTCCAGCGCTTCACTAGTGCTTGGATATCACCAAAATAGAAAGTTTGCTCAGTACACAGTTTTCTCTTCACATTCTTATCACTGCTAAAACATTAGCCTCCCAGGATCTCCTTTAATGGCCCCTTTAATACTTTCCATTAAAGGAAACTGCCATTAATGGAGATCCCGGGAGGCCCTTTCCTTTAATGGTAAAAAAAAAAAAAAAAAAAAGGGAGTAATTTTATTGTTTTTGCAGGATAATCCATAATCTTATACGATCCACGGCACCACTTGCATGTTGCAGGAATGTGGTTGGGAGTTATTGTCGCATCCCCTTGCTCCAATGCATTTCCACAGGTCTGGGATATTAAAGAGGTTCCTGGGAGGCCAGTGTTTGTTATGAAGCAAGCAGTCTGATCACGGCTGAGAAAACTTTCTAGTTTCATGGTATCCAAGCACCAGTGAAACACTGGGACAAGTGTATAGCAGGGGATTATATAGAGAAATAAAGGTAGTTTTTATATTTCGTAACCGATTTCTGCAAAAGTGCCGGCTTGATTCGAACACTCATCTTAGTTTGAATTATTAAAGTTAATGAAGTTTTTGATGCATTATCAGTCCTTTTTTTTTCTTCGTCCATTAGACTAAAAGTAATGTAATGTGGCCTGTGAGTTGATTTGTGTTTGACATCCTTGTGTTAGATCTTTCTGGGAACGTATCACACTAGTACATGAGCAACAGTGTTTGCATGCAGCCAGTGAGTCAACCTGAAGGAAATTTTATTTCTATTTATTAATAATGATACTGAATGCAACCAAGATGTCAAGTCCCAGGCATGCACTAAGGAAGTATTAAAGCAAATCAAACTTAATCACACATGCTGACTGGTCATAAAAGTCTATATAAGACTATTTAACAGAAGTATTAGCCACACTGTTCAGACTTCTCACTTGACTGTTACACATATGGTGCTAAAAACGGGTATGGTTAAAATGCATTTAGTTTCATTTTCACAAGGCATATGCCATCTGCACACAGGAAAGACACCAACAACAGCATCAGTACTCATGACCTATCAGTATGTATAACTTAATTCTGAATTCTAATAAAACCTTACATGATACTTGAAGGAAGAAAAACAACCACATTGACCAGACAGATACCTTAGTTACTTACCGGAACCGAACGCATGCGTTTATAACTTCCGGTCAATCTAAGCGACGCGCTGATTGGTTAATCTTCTTCCGAAGCTTTACCTGATTGGATGACAGGCAAAATAAAACAATTGACTCAATTATTATTATTATTATTATTATTATTATTATTATTATTAAAAAGTAATAATAAACTACGTGAAAAAATCTCAACAATAATTTTCTATTTCAAAAACGTAGCAAACATTTAAAAAAAAAGAATAAAACGAGAAGTGGGGAAATTGTCCTCCATTCTGCGCAAGAATTACACAGCCAAATTACCGCGAATACTCGAAACGTGAAACTTACCTCGCAGTCAACTCGTCTTTTTTTCTGTAATGATTTTCTACATGCAAATAAGTGAAACAGCGCAGCAGTGGCATTCCATCATCCATCACCGTCACATCCTGCATCCATTCACTTCCTGTTTTAATCTTATTGGACGGTCGGAGAAAAAAAAAAGAAGGAAAGGACCCGGCATTTTAGGTAGCTGTATATATGCCTGATTTTAATTTAAGGTTAATTAATATTAGTTTCATAATTAGCCATGTAAGAAATACAATTCATTATTTTGATAGCAAATAAACATATGCTTTTGCATTTAAATACGCACAAGGGTAAATTATATATATATATATATATATATATATATATATATATATATATATATATATATATATATATATATTTTTTTTTTTTTTAAATAATCAATTCACTCTTTCTAAACTGTATTAAATCTGTTTTCGCACACCTTCAGGGTCAGGGGTTATTTCTAACCTCTTTTCTGTGTACATGGAGTTTTCATGTTCTTGCCTGCTGGGTTTCCTCCGGGTACTCTGGTTACCTCCAACAGCCCAAAGAAGAGTAGATAAAATATAGTTTGAAAATTGGCGTTCCCAAGTTGCCCATAGTGTGTCAATGTGTGTGTGAATGTTGACTGACGGTTGTAATGAATACAACAGTAATCCCCATTGGCCTCCGCGGTCCCTGGTTGGACTACAGAGGTTTCTAGATGGATGGATATACAGTACAGACAAAAAGTTTGGACACACCTTCTCATTCAAAGAGTTTTCTTTATTGTGTTCTTTATTGTGTTCTTTATTGTGTTCTTTAGCCCAAACAAGTCTCTTCTGCTTGTTTCCTGTCCTTAGCAGTGGTTTCCTAGCAGATATTCTACCATGAAGGCCTGATTCACACAGTCTCCTCTTAACAGTTGTTCTAGAGACGCGTCTGCTGCTAGAACTCTGTGTGGCATTGACCTGCTCTCTGATCTGAGCTGCTGTTAACCTGCGATTTCTGAGGCTGGTGACTGGGATGAACTTATCCTCCGCAGCAGAGGTGACTCTTGGTCTTCCTTTCCTGGGGCGGTCCAAATGTGAGCCAGTTTCTTTGTAGCGCTTGATGGTTTTTGTGACTGCACTTGGGGACACTTTCAAAGTTTTCCCAATTTTTCGAACTGACTGACCTTCATTTCTTAAAGTAATGATGGCCACTGGTTTTTCTTTACTTAGCTGCTTTCTTCTTGCCATAATACAAATTCAAACTCTTTGAATGAGAAGGTGTGTCCAAACTTTTGGTCTGTACTGTATACCTCACATGTCATGTTACCTCACGCACAAGGTTGTGTGTTGAATCTTGCCTCAGGTCTGTGTGTATGGAGGTTCTAAGTTCTTCCTGTGTAGGTTTCCTCTAAGTACAGTGATTTACCCCACAAGCAAAAAACATGCATTGTAACTTAGGCTGATTGGTGTTTATAAATTGCCTGTAGTACAGTGGTTCTCAGCACTGGTCCTGGAGGACACCTCTCTCCTGCACATTTGAGTGTTTTCCATGCATCACCATTCATTCATTTATATTCTTCTATACTGTTTATCCTGGTACAGGGTCACGCGGGACGTTTTCCGAGAGACTTTGGGCACCAGGCAAGGTACACCCTGAACAGGGTGCCAATCCATCGCAGAGCACACACATGCTCGCACACTATGGGTGATTTTGTAACGCCAGTTAACCGAATACGTGTGTCTTTGGACTGTGGGAGGAAACCAAGTTCTGGGAGAACATACAAACTCCATGCACACCGACCCATGGTGGGAATCAAACTTTCAACCCTGGAGGTGCAAGGCAACAGTGCTAACCACTAGGTCACTGTGCTACCAGAAAAGGAGAAATGGCTGGAGATTAGCTACAGTAGACTTTACTTGACAGTTGCTATGATTTTCATTCAGGCAAACTCGATACCTCCTAAACGGGTCCTTAGGTTACAGGTTGTGCAGGAGAATGCACATTCAGTTAAAACATCGACAGACCCACCCTTTCTTTCTTATTCCACAAAGACTTTTATATGTTGTGTGGGATCGAAAGTGCTGTAATTCGCTAAACTAATGAAGTATACCGATTTTTTCACATAAAAGGTAAACGGATGTAACCTGCTGTACATGCTCACGCGGAGTGCATTTGTTTATTGAGTGAAAACCCTGACCTGCTTCTGATTGGCTAATGAACTCTCTTTGATCTTAAGGCGATTTGAGAAAGACAATGGCTTCTCGGGGAAAATCAGAAACTGGGAAACTAAAGCAGAACATGGAGGAGCAGCTGGACCGGCTCATGCAGCAGCTCCAGGATCTGGAGGAGTGCAGGTGAAGATCCACACTGCCATCAGCTCTACTCATTCTCACTTCACTCTCCTCTGCAGGAAGATAAACAAACAAAACTCCTAAAAAATATAATATTATTTTAGGCAAATACATGTGTCTACAATTAAAGACTCTGGTGCTGATTTCTTAAAACTGATTTTTGGGAAAACATGTGGTTGTGTGCCATGCTGACATCACAGGATGACATTGTCAGTGCAGTTATTATAGTAAGCAACAAGTCACGTATATAGTATACGCTTGATGCTGTTAGTCTTCCGGCCGCTCACGTCCAGGGGTCTCAATCCGATCCGCACGCAACCTTGGCGCAGGTTTTTACGCTGCATGCAACCCTCCCATTTTATCCGGGCTTGGGACTGACCCTGCATGACCGGTGGCATGGGTTTGGGTATCGGGTGGGAATTGAACCCGGGCATGGGAACAGCACAGCATCTAGTGCCTGGGGTTTGGGCATTGGGTGGGAACTGAACCTGGCTTTGTAATCGCCAGTGCATCCAGTGGCTGGGGTTAAGCTTTTGGCATGTGATTTTTGAACACAAAATCTTCCCCTTCAGCTTTGATTATGGTGTGCATTTGATGTGACAACCTCATGCATTGTCAAAATGTATTTCCTACCATTGCGGTTGCGTTTTTTCCCCCCCTCTCTTGCAGATCTTGTATTGAACACGGGAGAATTTCTCATGATACAGAATGATTGAAGAGGATTCCTTATGCTCCCAGGAACACTCTTTCACATTCTCCCTCTTTCACATTCTTTCAAAGTCCAGTGCATCTTGGCATTGTCATTGTAGAAAATGACTGTGCCATCAGGGAAGGAAAAAAATTCCACAGATGTGATAACCTGGTCCTTCAGTACATTCAGGTTGTCAGCTGACTCTTATTGCCACATAACCTTGCTGAGCCTAGACCTGACCAACTGGAGCGAGGCTTGTGCAGTGGCCACTATGCAGGAATGGGGCAACGCTTCTGGAATAGGGACAATCTGGACTCATCAGACCTTTTTTCATTGCACCAACATCCAACCTTTATGCCCCCCTAGAAAATTGAGGAGAACTTTTTGCTATCAAAAGACAACTACGATGTGTCTTTTTTTTTTCTCTACTTTTTCCTGGGGTTGAAAATGACTTAATTTCAACCTGTGGATTACCATTCAGAATGCAAGTAGAATGCTATATAAATCCACTCAGCTAATAGTCAAATAACGTTGTGGAAAATATAGGAAAAAGATTAAATAGTGAAAATAGACTAATGTGTCAATGTCAAACTTAAAATACATTTATTGAAAATGTAATCACAAGCTATTACTATTTATTTATTTATGACCTGTCTGGTCAATTATTTCTTCATTTCAGAGACGAACTGGATGATGAGGAATATGAGGAAACCAAGAAAGAGACACTGGAGCAGTTGAGTGAGTTTAACGAGTCCCTGAAGAAGCTCATGTCGGGGAACATGACCCTCGTGGACGAATTGGGAGGGATGCAGCTAGTAAGACGTTTTTATACAGACATCAATACTGATTCTGGATTTACTCTGAATTGGCAAATTGTGTGTTTGACTGGTTGGTACTTAGTAAGTGTTTGACTGGAAACTTGAGCACTTTTGTAAGTCGCTCTGGATAAGATAAGTTCATCTGCCAAATGCCTACATGTAGCTTGTTTCATGCAGACTCTTGAAAAAGACAAAAAAAAAAAAAAGTTTTATTTTGTCCTCTATCAGGCCATCCAAGCTGCCATCAGCCAAGCATTTAAGACACCTGAAGTTATTCGACTGTTTGCAAAGAAGCAACCTGGACAATTACGGACCAGACTGGCTGAGGTAATGCAGAAATATAAACAGAAAATATTTTGACTGCGTAATGAATAGTTACGGCTGTCAAGGAGTAAAACATGCCTTAATAATCTGAGGCCATAGCTAACTAATATATGTGCCGTGAAAAAGTATTTCAGGTAGTGCAGGTTTTTAATGATGATTTAATTTATTAAGGGAAAGCTGTACAAATCTGCCTGGCCCTATGTCGAAAGCAAGGTCGAATCCAAGCCTGACACAAGGGAGTCCAAAGCCTAGATGATTTAACGTTAATTCTTTTAATGCTATGGCTAATCGGGGTATATAAAACATGTCACCTTATTAGAGTATGAGATCAAGTGTTCTGGTTTAACACTTTTATTTATTTATTTTTTTTGGGTGACCTTTTTTTTTTTTAGATGGACCGTGATGTGATGGTTGGGAAACTTCCCAGAGACGTGTACACTCAGCAAAAACTGGAGGTCCTCACAGCCTTGAGAAAACTGGGCGAGAAGGTGACGCGCTATTCCATGTAGATTTTTATTTGCCTCATCAAGGTGTTGATTAATTTTCTGTAACAGCAGCTTGTATATAGTGCTTATTATATACTGTAGTGATGAGACAACATGCAGGTTTACATCTTTTTAAACCAGTCCATCATATCATAGTATTTGAATCGCTGGTGTATTATCACTGCATAGGTATTATATTATGTTAGTAGTAGGACTGAGAAACACGTACACATTGTTAAATGGTCCTTAAGGCATGCTGGTTTTGTTTCCTAGCTTACAGCAGCGGATGAAGCTTTTCTTACAGAAAATGTCAGCGCCACTCTGAGCCAGTTTGAGAAAGTTACAGCGAGTACGGGTGAGTATGGAGCGATGACTCGGTTTCTGACGGCACGTGATGGAGAATATTAATCTGATTTAGACATGGGTGATTTCCTGGAAAGTTTGCATGAGCATTAGAGCAAACTGAACAGTAATCTAGGCATGGCTATTTGTCATGATGACTGCATTAATGTGGAATTATTTTGTCGCTTGCACAAGAAATCGCTTAAACTTATCTCTGTTTAGTTTAATTTAAATTAAGCCAGACTTTTAAGACTGACATAACTACAGTACGTCTTAACCATGTGATTGAAGATTTACCTTAATAATCGACTATGACCTGTTATGTCCTGTAATTACAACAGTAATTATACACATACCGGTTAATGCATAGGCAGGAGTATTGCGAAGGGCGTTCAAGTCAAACCGGGAATTGTGACGAAATTTCTCATGAATGAAGGCATCAAACCGAAATGTGTGCTGAGCTCACTGCAGTTCAGCGTGTTGAACGCCTCGTTCTTGAAAATCAACAGATAACTTGTTGCCACGTCCACCGTGCAGTCCTGGCCGCACTCCATGCCATTTCCACTTATTGGGGACATTTAAAGGAGTTCCTGGGAGGCCAGTGTTTCAGACATGAACCAGGTCTGATCATGGCTGAGAAAACTTTGTACCTTGATGGTATCCGAGCACTAGTGAAACGCTGGGATAAGTGCAGCAGGGGATTATAGAGAGAAATAACGTAGTAGTTTTTACTCTCATAAATGTTTTGTTATTCTGAATAATCAAAAGTCTTGGTTTGACTTGAACTCACCCCTGTAAAACACAGAGTTGCTTGTGCAGCATCAAGTAATAAAAGCAGACTGGAAAGTCACTAGTACAGGTAATGGTACCATGACATTGCAACACAACGGGATATAAACCGTAACGACACCTCGCAGTGTCTGTCATGACACGTTTATGACTTGGATATGTCATTATGTAAGGATTAAATATGAATATTGTTCTTCTTTTGATTAGCACTGTTGTGTTTGTGTGATATTTGACTACATGTATTGAGTTTTAACCTAATGTTTTTGTTTTTTTAATTCTTGCAGGATCTGAAGATAAGATCATGGCCTTAGCTAGCTCTGGGGTTGAAAAGAGACAAACTTAGTGATATAAATGACATGTGTGGATTTTTAGGTGTTTTAATGTAATATCTAGCTCTGTAGTTTTTGGATCACTTCTTAAGTACCATTCAACAGAGTTTCTTAATTGTGTGTTATAATTAACATGGTTTACTTATTTCAAGGTTTTGTGTGTGTGTGTGATTGTACATTTTTTGCTACAGCATAATGAAATTTAGGAATTTCTTGCTCAGATTTAATGTATAATATTTACATTTGGTACACTGCGTTTGATGAAGTGTGTTGCCCGTGTATTTAGGAGGGAAAAATACCATCTTGATTTTGAAATTTCAGTCAATAGAATTTTCTTACAGGGCGTTTATAATTTTTTTTCTTTTGTAAATGTCCCACTTTTACACTTCTTAATGTAATATCATATTTATGGTACATGTTGAATGATGTAAATGAAATCACAGCTGTTCAATTTTGAGTTTTCAGAGCTGCATGCTTTTTATTACAAATTGCAAGATGTAGTCATGAAGATAAGACCTTAATAATTGTACCTTCTCCTATATGCCGTGTATATAAATATTAATTACTAGTGTTAATATTTATAATTAAAAAATAAATTTAAAAAATATATATTTTTTGTTTTTCAGAAGACGTAATTATTTTCATGTGAAACTTGTAATTGAGATAATAAATGGGGAAGTAGCCTTGACGTCTGAGTCAAACAGCATACACAAGCACATTTCTATGACAAAATAATAAATAAATATGAGCATGATTGTAACAGATTAAATGTGGTTGTGTGGGAATGTTATAATAATATGAATGTGTTCAAGTTTACAGTCGAAACTCTAGTCATGTACAGGGTACCAGGAGTTAGTAATTACTCATTAATATTAGTAAATAGATATCATTATGTTTCCAGTATGTTAGTGGGGTACTGATAGGATTTTAAAATGTTACACTTGAGCTGATGTGAATTTATTTACAAACGCCCAGACTGACATTACAGAGATCTGTACAAGTTTATTCTTTATTCACCATCTGTTTTTCACGTTTTAAACGCTAGGGGGCACAATTGGTGTAAAAATGGAGCAATGTTTGAGCAAAATTGTTTTTGACTGAACTAAACTAAATAGTCTGTCTACTGGTATTAAGATAAGGGCAGTGCTTTTAGTATTTAATGATGTAATTGCGTGTCTTACAAATAAAAGCACAACGGCATCATGTTAGGGCATCAAGGTTATACAAGGTCACCACTTCCATGTGATATTTTATGCACTGATTTCCTTGTTCGGATTACTTTTAGTAGGTCCTGACCACTGCAGACAAGGAAGATCCCATAAGAGCTACACCTTTGTAGTTCCTTCGACCTGCCCTCTAGCCATTACAACCTGTTCCTTGTTTTTCTGCTTCCAGAAAAACATAATTTGCTAAAATTGAAAAAAGGTTCATTTACCACGTACAGCCACCATTGTAATGAGATATTGAAAATGTAGACAATGTGGATGGGTGGATGGATTTGATTGAATGATTCCAAAGGAAATGTCCAAGGGCCAAGTTGTGATGGATAGAAGACTACTGGGTCAGAGCAACTCCAAAACTGCAGCTATTGTGGGATGTTCCAACGCTGCAGTGGTCAGAACCTACCAAAAGTGATTCAAGCTAGGAAAACCAGTGACCTGGTGAAAAGGTCAAGGGTGGGCAAGGCTTGCTGATGCACATAGGGAGTGAAGGGTGTCCCGTGTAGTCTGATCCAATAGAAGTTTATCTCCACACAGATAGCATCCTCAGTCAGCCTTTGATGGAAAGTGAGTACCACTTTAGACTGTGGATTGTGTTACTGTGGGTTTTTGGGGGGATGAGCACAATTGTGGATTTGAAGCATCCAGGGGCTGTGCATAAGCTTAGAGTGAGAAGTTGAAAATGAGTATGAATACCTCTGCTATCTGGCCAGCTCAGGTCTGGATTACACACCCTTGGACAGTATAAGGCCCAGCTGTTTTACATGTCGATGCTATAGAGGCCTTTTGTTAATGGGGACATTGTCAACAACGTAGTTAATGTAGTAAAGTATTGATGATGTGTACACTTCCCGGTCTGTCTCAAGGCTGTATATATATATATTCTCCAATCTGTATGTTCAATACACCAGCACTGTAGGCAAGGGCTCTGGAAATTTTTTTACAAAAAAAAACAGCATCTGATAAGCTTCATAAAAAAGCAACAGAGCTATGCTTAACAGTGAAAGTCCGAGCGTTTCTATGCACCCAGTGTGAAGAGAAATCACAGGATTGGGACTAAACAGGCGTGTGGTCATAAGAAAACCACCATTTGTGAGGCTTTTGGAAAAATGCTGCAATTTACAGCTTAAAGATTAATCTTTGGAGCAATGGAAAAGAGTCATGTGGTCTGATGAGTCCAGGTTGACCCTATTCCAGAGTTATGGGTGCTTCAGGGTAAGAAGTGAAGCACATGAAGCAATGCACCCATAATGCATAATGCCCACGGTAGTGTATGTCTAGGCTCAGTGATGTTATGCGGCAATAAAATAAAGTCAGCTGACTACCTAAATCAAGTGAATGACCAGGTTATCCCAACATTTTTTCCCTAAAGGTATGGGCTTATTCCAGGACAAAAATGCCTCATTACATCAGGCTCAAATTGTGGTTTAGGGAACATGAGGAATAATATTGGGTTATGATTCGACACTCCTGTAATCAAGGCAAGATCTGCAGCTCTGGACGTAAGTCAATGTTATGCAATTGCATAAGGTTGTTAAAGCATGGTTAATACATCCCATAATCAAAGCTCAAGGCATTTCAACAAAATATTAGAGTATGCATCATTTTTTTTGGTCGAGCTGTGTGCATTTCCTGAGGAAGATACAGAATAATTGAAAAGCCCATGCAGCTCCAAGATGGTTGCTTGGTGACTGCTATGGTATCCTAAATGGGTGCTATGGTGTTGATAATGTATTTGCATACAAATAATATAAGTGATGCACTCATGTTTAGCCACAAAGTTGTCATTCATTCCTATGGGAAAATAGTTGGATGAAAAACAGTTGTCATGCAGAAACCACCCTAGCGGGTAAATATATATTTATTACATTTCAAATATATTTAAATCTTCAGGAGTATATTGCAAATATACTGTATACTACCAAAAAATAATTGTGATTTAATATATAATATAATAAAAATAAAATCTAATATTATTATGCTATTCCAATTGAGTTATATATGAGTGTTATGGTAAACATAAATAATTCTACTTATGTTAAAAGCACATTGTTTTGTTTTTTAAGCACATTGTTTGATAAAATTTGCATACAAATGAGTGAGTCTGTTATAGTGTGCAAGGTACCAGAGGTGAAGGTCTCTACTTATGGTAAAGGTAGGTAAAGACTACTTAAGTAATAATTTTTCGTATCTGTACTTTGAGTAGTTTAATTAGAAGATACTTTTACTTCACTACATTGTGCAGTAAATATTTGTTCTTTCACTTCACTACATTTCTGCGTGGCATTGCATTACATTACCACACTATGGTTACCGTGCACACTCAAAAACAACAATTAGTTTTCCAGCAGAGATTTTAAAATGTATCAGGGTGTGAATAAAGACTTGTTAATCTATAAGGTAGGCTTCTTGACCTGAGGTCAGACATAAAGCACACCGAAGCTACAGTATCAATTAAAACGTTTAGATAAATGACCTCAGTGTAACTAGAATATTTTATATATTATATACGATGTACAAAATGCTTTTTCTTTCAAATGTTCAATATATTCAGGTAAGTATGTCACATTTGTTGTGTGACCATAGTTTTTCCTAACCAAATTTAATATTTTATAGATAATCCTAAAACAACTGAGTAATCAATACAGTATCTATTAAGGGGAAATGAACAAGGAGTCTGAAACTTTATTTCATCTCATCATCCTTTATTTTGTTCATGAGCAAGCACCACCTTCACCAAAAATTGCCACTGAATGTAGAAAAGTGAATGAGTATGAGGGCAGCATCCAACATTTCTCAACCTTGCTTACCTTTCTTTAAAAAAAAAAAAAAAAAAAAAACAGACAAAGCCATTTGCAAAGTGTGTTTCAGTAGTAGGCCTATAGATTCATATTACTATTTGACAACCCAAAGCCATAGTACATGAGATCAACACCCCTACTTTCAGACTCCTTTTTTTCATAGGCTGGACATGGATGCTTGAGTACATGGAGCACAATGTAAATTTTACTTCATTGATAAGCAAAAAAATTACAAAACTGCAGAGAAAATTCATATTGTCATGTCCTACCTTCTTAGTTAATGCTTCAGCTGGAAAGACTCACCCGGACAGCCATTTCTCTAAAATTTCCATTCATTCAAACATGGAATGGTCTGCTTTCATCCAGTGACTTATACAACAAATAAAGAGTTAAGTGGTTGTACTAAATATAAAATATCATAAGAAAAAAATATTCACAGATCATGACACAATTTGTGCTAGAAAACTGTGCAAAGGGGAAAAGGATATTTGACCAGTTCTTATGATTTTCATGCTGCCCTGTGTCTTGGTTAGGAAATCAGGCATTAAACTTTAAAATGAGATTTCACTATACACACATTGTTAATTTTCATACCCACATACACTGCCTAAAGAATTTCAATTATATACATCTTTTTAGAGGTGGATTTCCTCAAACATGATTTAGTACAATATTTATTCATGATACAATATGGATCTACGTTCTCTACACATCAATATGAACACAGGACATCTATGCAGGACAATTAAAACGATCACTACTGATAAAAACTAGCTGTTGACCCCAATAACAACAGAAAAATCACTTTGCTATAGCTGTACAATCCTAATGTTATTAATTACAAAAGAAAGAAATGGCCACCAGTTGGAATGGTGTGGATGAGGGCTGTGTTAATTATGTTGATGTGCAGTGACCGGCGAAAGGCACTCCCTTTAGCTTTGCTAAATCAATCATGGACTGCACCTCAGGTCTGAGCTTTTTCTGAGAAGAACCAGTTGCCAGATTGTGATGGGAAACATCAAACATTTCCAATTAAGGGAAGATTATCAGACACATCAGATTACCAAAGCACCCTGACCGATCTCTAAATGTCCTTACCTGCCAGTCATGAAAACGGAAACTACATTAGACTAATCTTAACAGCAGTAGAAACAACAAACAAAAAAAGGAAAAATAAAATCTTTTGGATTTCAGCAGTAAACAGAAAAGAACCATGCAATGAATCAAGAAAATTACAATCTAAACAAAGTACCACTTCATTTTTTCCATTGTTTCTGCGCATTAACATTCTCCTTAACGTAAATATGTAACATTTCTTTCCAAGCCTGACCTTTATACAGACAGGAAGGCCATCGAGCACTAGTTTAAAAGAAACCAAACAGATGAATGACCTCTCGATGAGGCTGCAGAGTTCTTCCTCAAGCATTTATGTTATATGACATTCCCATAAAATATTTTCTAGGACTTTGACCACGCCGTCAATGAGTGAGTAAATTGTACACCAAAGTATAAATATAAATAAAAAAATGCAACTGACTGGAGTAACGAACGATCAAAGACTTTTTATCCATCTTGGCACTGCCCAGATGTCATGAAGCTCAAACCATCACTAAACTCCAAAGGCTTCGTTTGTCCAAGTTACATCAGACTGGCTTGATCAGTAGGGGTTGTGACAGTAGACATCGTTACAGGAAAAAGTACCACTACCACTCCAAGATGGCTTAAATGTACAGTACCAATTAAACAAATGTAGAAACATCACCTGAACGTGATTATTCTGAGGGTCCAAAAGTATCAACCTCCAATAGCGGACTTCACAGAAATTAAAAACAACAATGCCTCGTAAGTTGTAGCATTTGCACCTGTACAAGCCTACATTAGACTATTTTCACGCCCACCCGCTCCATTAAATAGAAAATAAAAACAATAATCAAAAAAAGATGAGACAGAATAAGCAACACTTTGCCTCAGAAACCTCAGCCTCTGTCATGGGTTTCTCTCTCTAAAGCGCACAAGCACGATGGAAGAGCTTGCCAATTTATTATTTTTAAAAAAAAACGAAACATGCTAGAGCAAAAAAAAAAAAAGGATTCTACAGAAGGTACTGCAACGCTTTAGATACTGCTGGACACCATGATTTCATCATATTTACAAAATATCAGAAAGCAAGGTTCTTCTATACGCATGACTATGACTTTGCAAATTTTTCATGCACTATAAAAAGGAAAAAGAAACATGGAGCAAGAAGAGCAGGAAGAATTATCAAAAGCGAAGAGGCGAAACGTCTTTTTAAAGTTCTGTAGCAAACTAATTTAAAATTTGTGTGCAATTTACATAAAGTCATTCTCGGTTTCAATGACGTTACATGTAAAACAAGGAAAATGGCGCAAGGCGATTTTGTTACAGAGCTAAAAAAAATAAAATCTAGGCCAGGTATCCCACAAATAAATACAAAATAAAAAGTAAAAACTTAACTTGCATTAGACTATTATGTGATAATTTTACTACACTGAACATCACTAAGCTGACACCAGGGAAGCCTTGGCCAGTGGAAAGTAAGCTAATTCCGCAACATCCGTCACCACAGACACAATATATATATATATATATATATATATATATATATGTATTTATATATATATACGGATTTTGCTTTAAGGATTTATTTGTTTAAACGCATGGCTCTGTAGGTGGGGAATCTGGCGAGGAAAACTGGAACTCCTCACTGGTGGAGAGGTGAGACAGTGAGTGAGTGAGTGGGTAGGCAGGTGGAACTGTGTGTGTTTGTGTGTGCGTGGGCACATTTTTCTCATGTTATCAGAGTGGTGTGTGCACTCGGCAGCGTCAGTAGGTCAGAGTGGAGTCGTCCCACTCCAGCTGCTGCTGTCGGCTGGTACCCTGTTGGTCCTCTGGCTCTGCCCCTTCCTCATCCTCGCTGCTCTCTGACTCCGCGCTAGTGATGTCGTCTTCCTCCTCGCCGTCTTCACTCTCCTCTTCCTCATCCTCATCCTCTTCGCTGCTGTGCTGATCTTCATAAGTCTTCGCAGGGCAGGGAAAGAAAGAAGAGAACGATGAGGATGGATTTTTTTTTTCCATACACAAAACTTGTGCTGAATGCTGTAGTAATAGTCAACAATAACTAATACAAATGTTCTTGGTGTATTCAATACTGTTTTACCACCCTGTCGTTTGAATAATATTTTTGCTTTTGTAAGTGTTGCCACAAACTGTTGCTGCTGAAAGACGAACGAGTGTTTCCATAACAACAGCCTGGCATGAGAGAGAAAAATATTAAGGATTCATGCTGTTCTGGCTAATTAACTGGAAATGTAAAAGTAGTGACAGCTGATGATTTGGCTCTCGCAGCCAGAAATGTCCATAAGAGGCGTTCATTAGTATTAATACTAATGTTTTGTTTTACAAGTTTATATTTTTAGTTAGCATTTATGAAAGCACATGCTTTTGTACTGTACGCCTGCTAGCTGCCTGTGATTGACATCCATTTGTTAGTATGTATGCTATTAAACACAGTATTTCATCCACACCAGACACACAGGTTATAGCTGTTGCATCTACTGTCCGCTATACCTCCATAGGATTGACTGTGATGGTGAGGGCGGAGTCATCCCAGTCCATCTCATTCTCTTTGCCGTTCTCCTGGTCTCTCATGGTGCGTTGGTGAGCGGCACGGATCCTGAACACTCCCAGAACGATCATAAACACCAGGAAGCTGACGCACACCACAATGACGATTGTGGCAGCACTGGGTACAACTTTGGGGCAAAAGAGAACAAGACCAAGCGACCAAGACATGTTTAGACACATTTCACTTAACAGCTGTCAGTGATATGTGGCTACTGAGGACAGTGAATAAAGAATTTCCATTTCACAGTTGCACACCCATGCATAATGCATGATCTGTCAAACTGCAGCACGAAAAGAAAGCAAATACACTCCTTTCCATATCTGCCACAGATTTCCAACTGCCTTTAAGATAGGCCATACCTGAAGCTTGATGTGTGTTGGCCAGGTTGTGTCCTGACAGGTCCACTGAGGCATGCTTGACTTGGTTAATGAACTGAGGTTGATACATGGCATTATTAGCATGCTCAACTGGGTTAGCTGTGTGAATCACACTGACCTGAGAAAACACACACAGACAGTAACACAGTTAAGTCAAGTCATTATTTGTCACATACAGTATACATTACTGCACAGTGAAATTCTTTCTATGCATATCCTAGAGCGTTAGGAAACTGTCACCCCTGGAGCAAACAGGGGTTAAAGACCTTGCTCAAATGCCCGAACAGAGGCAACTTGGTGGCGCTGGAACTTGAACCACCTGTCTTCCAATCAGTAACGAAGATCCTTAATCCTCTGAGCTACTGACCCCCATAAAGAACATTTTATTCCAATTCAGTGCAGGCACACTTTTAAGACTTGGACATTCTGTTTTAAAAAAAATATATCACACTAATATGATTTCATCATAGTTCAAACAGCATGAAAAAACAGTACTGTAAAGACTGTGTTTGGTTAGCCTTACCTCAACCTTGAAGTCATTGCTGATATACCGGCCATTGAGTTCTGAGCAGACCAGTTTGAACTTCCTATCAAACAGAGCTTCTGTGTGCCAGTTCCTGTAACGGATGAGGTGCAGGACCTGCTCGTAGTTGGCCATAGTGTTTACACCTGAGCCCAGACAAGAACAAATCTTTACATTTAATAGGTAGAATTTCCACACAATGTGACCATTACTATAATCAGTTATAATTCATAAAGTCTTATATTCAATAGTTTTATATATATATATATATATATATATTTTTTATAGAAACACACCTGTGATGACCATGCCCATGTTGGAGGAGCTAATCTCCAGGCCTCGCTGCTGAACCTGAGCCAAATCCACCTCCAGACTCTCATGATTTCCATCCAGATCTTCTCCAACTATAGTCACTTCACACGTGTCCAGGTTATGCACGATCTCCTCAGAAACCACCGACTCTTGCACTGCCAAAGACATTTTTACGTTGATACAGAGTAAATTCAGTTAAAAAGTTATCTAGTGCATTTTTCCTACTTGATGCTGAGGGAATTAGGAATACTTTACGAGTCATACACTTAAACATTACCAATCAGATGATTAAGACTTGCCAAAAAACACAAGCCAACAAAAAAAAATGCTGTTAGACTTCTGCTGCTACTTTGCCATCATTCATCTTTAAGTCTCATAGAGAGGCATGGATTATTTCCAGAACCTCACAGCTTGTTTTTTCCTCTTAGAGTTCACCATAAATCTCTTGAAACCTTAAGTTGGCTTGTCCTCCAGCACATATTTCTTAAAGTATTTTTCACTTCCTCTCAGCAAAGATCCGGCAGATGGCACAGCTCTCGTTCTTTCATTTCTCTCTCCTATAAGCCCCCCTAAAGGTTTCCAACCTCTCACTATTTCAATCTTTCTGTTCGTTTCTGTCTCTCGTTTCTGTGGCTGTGATGACGTACCCGTGGGCTCGTCTTCTCCCTCAGCCTCTGCCTCAGCCTCCACCTCACGTGTGATAGTGCTGACAACACGCAGTTCAGGGAACAGAGTCACACCCTCAGTGCTCTCGAACTCAGCCGCTCCTCGTGCAAAGTGGTCGATTCCACTCAGGCTGATCTTTGGCTCCTCTGGCTGAAGGACCATCACATAGCCCTCTGCATCAGGCACTGAGATGCACGTCTCCTCGTTAAAGCACCTGAGCAGTTCATTCCACCAAAAAAAATGTAAATATTAACCTGACTGGCACATACAGGAATAACATACTTGACTACACTCAGAAGCTGCTTTTCTGGGTCAAAGCTTTAAAAAAAAGGAAACAGTATGAACGAAATCAAGTTGTATAATGCAATTTAGGTTACAAAATCAAATAATTATAATAACAATAAAATCATGCCAAATTTTAATGCGCTTTTGTTAATGATCATTTAAAACAGAATCATAGCGTTAAAGATAAAGGGTTGCTAAATACTAACTTGACGGTGGTGGTGACCCGCAGGTGGCGTATTCCTGGTGTGGGGAACTGTCTGGAGTTCAGGTACGAGATGTGCTGCATGACCTTCTCAAAGCTCTCAATATCATCTCCCTCCAGAGTTAGAGAAGACTGATTGGGGTTAAAGTCCACCTGAAAAAAATTATGAGTCAGATTCACTGAGTCATCACAGCCAATCCTTGAAAATTTTTTTATATCACTGACATTTATTCATCTATCTCATAACTATCCACCCAAAAAAAGAAAAAAAAAAACAGCTCTCTGGCATTTATCATGTGAGGCTATAAAAATCTTATTCTTCTCAGGTCATTTAGCTATATTTACTGTGCTACCTAAGCAACAGAAATGTATAAGGCTCACACCTTCACAGCAGAAGCCACTTCCTCTGGGAGCTGCACATCCAGACCCTCCTTACATGTGTACAGGCAGTCGATCACCTTTTTATTCTCCAGCTTCCCAGAGCGGATCATGAGGCCAGCCAAATTTCCCCGGAAGTACTGGGTCATGTGAGCGCTGCCACCTGGATAAACCAAGGAGATGAAGTGAATGAATAACTTATATAACTGAAATAATAATTTTTTTTTAAATCTGCTGGGACTCAAGCATGCTCTGGATCTTCATAAATACATCAAAAATGATTCATGCAAGTTAGTATGGCCACTCTGCTCTGCTGGTCGGGATGAAAAGACGAATGCAGGCCTCTAGCCTCATGCAGCTCTGCCTTTGCATTGTGAGCATTATTACTGTGAGTCACAGAGATAAAGTGGAGAAAAATAAATGGAAATGAATATGAAGATGCATGAATTAAATCATAAAAATAAGTTTAGATATTAGAAACTATTCGGGACATGCATAGCTAATGTGTGCCAGAGGAAGCAGGGGTCTTTCGTTGAATCACAACTTTTTTTTTTCGCCCTCTCAAGTAAGTACGTAATGTCTTATGATCATTCTGCTCATGATCTTGCATTCATTACAGGTGCGTCTGAAGGAGATTGTGAGCTGAGGCAGGAGCTGTGCACTGAAATATTCCAACACAGCACACAGCAGGCAATGCTGCTCAAAACTGTAAGTATGAGAAATACGTAACACTCTGCATGCAAACTATATCTGTTGTATATTTTTTCAACGCATCCCCTGATCTGCAGAAAAATGAAAATGCTTGGCTTAGATAAAGAGAAAGAAAGAAAGAATGAATGGATAGTAAATAAGAGCAGGCAGGATGTGCGTGCCACAACATCTGGTCAGGATCGCCTTGTGCTGGAAATGTTATGCGAATAGAAGCTGTGCGCGCATCCAATCCTCACACGGCTCAAGTCAAGCTAATTTCAGCTGTGCAAGGATTGCATGTATGAGGTGTTAATTCATGAACATACTCTCAGTTTTCGTGCAATTAGGGAAAGACTTAGGCAACCTGGCAAAGGCTCTGAGCCTGTCTCTGTGTCATTGTCATGTCCTGAGAGGTCTGTGGAGGTAAGACAAGAAGAGTGGGGAAAGACGAGGCTTTGCTTTAGTTAGGAAAGGATCAATAGGATTTTTACAAGATCATGCATTTTGACAATAATTGGACGAATCAGTCCATGACTGACAATATTTTCTTTTCTTTTTTTATGTTATTTTTTATTTAAATAAATACCTGCATCCACCAACTATCTCAACTATGCATTGTGGACACAAGTTACATTTATTTGCACATAACAGCACACCAATGAAAATGGACGGGCTTTTACCTGTGAAAGAGAGACTGCATTATTTTGACAGTGGAAAAACATCATAATACCAGTGACCGTACCTTGCCAGCAGGCGCCAATAGTGAGCTGAGTTCCAATCTTGGAGGCATGGAGAGGGTAATCCTCTGTGACCAAGAAGGGCTCGAAGGATGCTCCATCCACAAACAGAGACACAGCAGGGAACTCAATGTTCAGCACATAATGGTGCCATTCTTTATCACAGACCTGAGGGCAAAAAGCAGACCAAGTACTGCATAAAAACACATGTTTAAAAGTCAAATTATATATATATAGTGCAAAACAGCACTCATTGAGGGCTGGACTCCACTAGACCTCTGAAGGTATGCAGTGGTATCTTTCACAAAAACCATCAGTAGTAGCCATCAGAGTAGCAGACGGGGCCTCAATGGATTGAATTTGTGTTTGCAGCACATCCCATAGATGCTCTCCCATGGATTGAAATCTGGAGAATTCGATGGCCAAGTCAATAGCTCAACAACTGCAAAAGCATTACACTGTCTCTAACGGCTTACCATATTCTCATAGTGCATCCTGGTGCCATCTTTTCCCCAGGTAAGTGACAGACACACCCGTACATCCACATTATGTGAAAGAAAGCATGATTCATCAGACCAGACTAGTCCATAAGGCCATTGTAATCACTTTTGGTGGTGGACAAGGGTCAGCCTGGGTACGTGCTACGTTTCCCCATACACACCAAACTGCGATGCACTGACTCCTTTCAACCGAAACCACCATCATCTTTTTCAGTGATTTGAACGACAGTACCGCTTCTATTGGATCAGACTACAGGGGCCAGCATTCCATGTTCTAGTATTTTATGTCATGTCAAATGTCATAACATATTGAACAAAATATTGTATGAAAGAAATGTATCAAAATCCTGTAAAATGTTTTATGCTCTGGGGCTTAGGAATTTACTATCAACCTTAAGATTATGAAAATTGCTCTCTTTCCTGTTATCATAATGTTTCCGCATATGTTTAAAAGCTCTGCCTACAGATGCAGATATAGACGCCTACAGATAAACACAGCTCATTAAAATTAAAATACTTTGTGTCACTTACTAAATATCACATTCAGTTTTTTTTTTCTCTTGATTTGGCTTACTTCACTAGTATCAGCTGTATAAATCTTACAAGCCCACATACAAGTACAGATAAAAGCCCTTTTATTTATGAAGTAGTGCAGATTTACAAAGTAAACAAAGAGTCCCATTCATTATTAGCTTGTAGGACTTCAATTATCTATGTACATAAACTTACAGCTATGTTGCAATAATTACCATTTACTGAATGTGTCTTTGTTGACTTACTTCATCGAGTTTCCAGTGGAACTCTGCTGGTTTATAGTTCTCTGCTTCGCTCGAGTCCTGACGCAGAAGCAGCACCAGACGGCAGTTGTGTATATACAGGGAGTAGTGGTGTCTGTTCATCTCTGTGGCAGAGAGCAGCACAGGCAACATGCTCATGTTCTTAAACATTTATGAACTTTTTGGGTTTTATACTTAGCCAATCACTGTATTATCACAGTCCTTACTACTATTTTATTTCATACTGAATTTATTATTCTGGATTACTTGTTAATTTTTTTTTCTTTGTGCCAATAGGGTTGCCACCCGTTCCGGTTTTCCCAGGACTAGACTTTTTTCAGCTATCCGCTTGTCCTGTTTTTAAATCTCTAATTTTATATGGAGTTATATTTTATACAACTATATTGAATAATTATCACAGAACTTATTCTGAACTGACAATGACAAACACAACAAAGCCTCAATCCTAGGATGGTCAATCCTATTGGCTATTGTTCAGTCGATTGTTTCAAATTTGTTTTGTACAAAGGTGACAACCCTCTCTCAACCCCACTCCAGTCAAAAGTCCTGATTTAATTTGGAGTACAGCATTTGGGTTACAGCATAGCTGCTTATATTTATCTTATATAATCACTGTCACACAAGCCATGTGCCAGCTGATAATATTGTCTATGTCTTTCTCAGACATGGGACAAAGCTTTAACGACCAGCTTCCAGTGGAACTCTGCTGGCAAATTGTGGGTTAGTGCAGTTAGTGACTTATGATGTACTTTTGTAAATTACAAGTGTGAATCAAGCAACTTAACTCTCAAAATATGATCTGAGACCTATGACCTGACACCATAGAATACACATCAGTGCTAAAGTATACAAAGAATAAACAACAGTCTCTTTATATGTACAGCATTTGGCCATAGTTACCTGTCTTATCAGAGTTGCAGAGGATGGTTTCTTTCTCCCGACCACCAGGTCCGTGTCTCATCCACACTGAGATGGTGAAGGGTTCCTTCAGGCTTGTGCTCACCACACCATCAGGAACCTTCACAGCCTGAGTACCATTGAACTCAAAGACCTGGTCGCTGTCATGGCCGTTGTCAGTGGGAAGACCTGAGGTCCAGTTGGTGGCACTGCTGGGAGTAGGCAGCAGCTCCACAGTGTCCGAAGTGGCACCTGCATATAGCCAGAACATATAGATTACCCAAAGCTGGTTAGGTGGCCTACAGTTCAGAAGGTCCTGAGTCCTCCACCATGTTGCCAGTGTTGGGCCCTTGAGCAAGATTCTCAGATTTATAATGAGATAAAAATGTCCCTCTGGATAAGGGTGTCTGCCAAATGTCATAAATTTAAATGCTAATACTAGTTGCAGCCATGTAATTGACTGGTTAGGTTTAGCATTACCATTAATGCTAACCAGTGCAAATGCTAGTAAAGAGCTGTTGAAAAGGTGTACCTAATGAAATATCCAGTGAGTGTATAATCTCAGGTATATTAGTGAATAACTCATGTGCATTTTGGATATGGTCATGTATCTAAAAATTAAATATGTTGGCAAATAATATTTTACCTCCTGGGTTGCCTTAAATACCATCGGTTCATAAGTGAAAGGTCAGTGAGTTAATTTGAAAGTATGCTCCACTAAATTACATACAATATACTAGCACAGGCACAATCTAATTTCAACACAATGTTTTTTCATGCCTATATGAATAATGCCCTGTTAAAAAATAAATAAATAACTAAATAAATTAAAAACAAGGTTAATTTAGTCAAGTTTTATGTAGCTTTTATCCTCCATTAAAAAAAAAAAAAAAAGGGTGGAGAGACTTAAAGATCTTAAAAGGATCTACTTAAATGATTCAGCAATGACTGACATATTAGCAGTGATGTGAAAGCATAAGTTCGTCTTAGGTGTATACCATGTCCATTTTTATTTTTCAGTCTAAAACACAGAATAAATAAATTAATATGACTCGCACAACATTAACGAATTGCTGTGACTCACCGCACAGACGGTGCAGGGATTTCTCAGAGTACGTGTCCCGGTCGCAGCCCTTGCCGATGTGGTTGGTCTCCAGCTCGATACTGGCCTGGATGGAGGTGATCGGCTCCTCGCAGGTCTCCAGACGAATGCTAGGGAACAGGGCCAGACTTCCTGTGCCAGGCTCGTACTCAATTCTCTTATTAAAGCCTTGGGAATTAGACACATTCACAAAAAGTTAAGATCCTTGGAATACAAAGCGGTGCTTATTCTTAGGAAAAGCCAACAACTACAGATTGATTAAGGTATTCATTATGATCATTGAGAGAGCTATGTGACAGCGTGCCCCCTATAATAAAGAGCACAACCCGTGTGTCATGAGGCAAACCGTCCACACTAATGAAGCATACTGTCAGCACTAAAGCAGCATAAAGTAATGAGCACTAACTAATTCTTAGGATTTGCCAAGCCGGCTAGAATAAGGGAAAAGCTCAGTGTATTCTATGTACAAGACACGGAGAGCTCTAATACCTTGCCAGCTTGGTTTACAGGTTGGTTTGACATTGATTTTGACAAGGACGTCCTCTGAGGCACGGTTCTTCCCACAGTCAAAGGCGGTCACTGTCAACTTGTACGCACGCTCCTTACTATAGTTCAGCTTTTCGGTGTTCTTGATGTTGCCTGTGTAAAAAAAAAAAATTTTTACCAATATGCCTGGAAAATCAAAAATCTAAGTAGCCTAGGTTTCACCTACAGCAAATATATAAAAAGAAAGAAAGAAATAATTTCAACTCAGTCCTACGAGCAGTGTTTTTTTTCTTTGTCCGAGCATCTCCCACACCTCCCTCATCTTACCATCCTTGTCAATAGTGAAGGGCACATCGGGGGTGACGATCTCATAGCTGCAAATCTGACTGAACTGGAAGGAGCAGTCAGCATCCACCGCTTCAACCTTAAGGATGCTGTCGTAAGCCTTGCCCTCAATGACTGTAGCCTTATACGACTTCTCCTTGAACACGGGTGAGTACTCGTTCATGTCGTTCACTTGGATATGGACAGTTGCCCTGCAGGAGAACAAAGCGTCAGTGCCAAATGGACTGCTGCCTGGAAGAAACAGGGCCACCAAATGATGCAGGTTTTATCGACAGATGATTGATA
The DNA here is from genome assembly GCA_011419295.1 of Clarias macrocephalus. Taxonomy (NCBI): domain Eukaryota; kingdom Metazoa; phylum Chordata; class Actinopteri; order Siluriformes; family Clariidae; genus Clarias; species Clarias macrocephalus. The sequence continues at coordinate 31,361 of JAAGKR010002678.1, read as the reverse complement.
ACTGATTGGGGGCTAAGAAAGGAGGCAATGCTGAGTCATCATTATTATTCTTGTGCACAGTTAAACACCCATGGCACCTTCACATGGTGAAATTCTGGTATTTTCTACTATACAACGCTCTAAAAACAACATTTTGCTTTGCGTTTCAACATATTACATATTTTTACACACTGTCTTATATAATATTAGAATATGAATTGATGTCATAAACATCATCAGATCAGTTACTTACTTGTGCGATTTCTTCATGTTGGCTCCGTCAGGTCCCTCTCCACAGTCATAGGCTTGGATGGTGAATGTGTGTTCCTTCTGAAGCTCACAGTCCAGCTTGTCCTTGGCCCGGATTACTCCTTCGCCTGAGGACTTGTCCAACATCACCGCCTCAAACGGAACATTCTGGCCATGAATACGGAAGCCGCAAATCTCCCCTGGACACGGTGAGAAAAGGGCAAAACACAATAGCTCAGTCCAGACCTCCGCTGAGACAAACACCAACTGCTGTACACGTTCCGGAAAAATAAATAATAATAAATAAATAAATAAACCCATGGCAAAAACAAACAGCACACCACACTAAAATAAGAACAGCCAAAGTTGTTTTGGCAGCCAAAGGGGTTGGTACTTTGGGGTCTGTGGAGGAAGCCAGAAGCGCTGTTGAATGGGTAAGTATTTAGGAGGGGAGGGAGGGTTGGGGAGGGGGGCGTTAAAAGGGTGAGGCTGAGTGTCTTGTCCAAGCCACTTGGTCACATTGCATCCAGTCATGCAGAAAGAAACCCAGAATGTCGACAGGCATTCCACAGGAACACTTGTTATAAAAAGAAAAAAAAGGACAGAAAGAAAAAAAAAATCAAACAAAACAGTGCGTCATTATGTACTGGCCATTTTATCCCTACCGCATTCATACGTATAACAATAACCCCGCTTGCTGGTTTTAGTAAGAACAAACAGAAAAGAAAACAAAGTTAAACAGTTACAATAACAGTTGATATCCTGATGCCGAGGCATAACAAAGGTCCAGCTCCATTTCAGAAATACCAGTTCCAGAACTTAGCACAAAAAGCATAAAAATAAATAAAGAAGAAGAAAAAAAAAACCCAGATTTCAACAAAAATCCCTTATATACAAATAATCCAATAAACTCCTTTAATAATCCTTAATAATGTGAAAGAAGTCTTCCTGTGCAATGTTGTCTCTCTCACAGCTTAAAAAAACTGAAAAAGTAAAACATGATAAAATTGAAAAGAAGTGGTGAAACTAAAACCACTGGATGAGAGCAGGGTTTAGAAATATTGACTTGCATGACATCCACATCAAACAGCAGCCATTAATATTTAAAATAAATTTGGGAGTTATGTGAATAGGCTTATACTATTTTGAAAGGTATATTTACTTTAAATTTACATGTTGTGTGGGCAGGGAATCATTTGAAAATGTTCATTTCTGATACCAATTCGAAGCCTAAAACTCAATACTGATACCAAAATGGATTTTTCTGTCATATCTACAGTACTGTGCGAAAGTCTTGAGCCACCCCTCATTTCTTTGTAAGGAATGAAATGGAATGAAATTACATCGATTTAATTGTTGAAACTGTAACAAACATTTTACTGCGACAGGCTGCAAAATGCCTAAAGATACAATTTAAAAATCAGTTGTTAATGTAACAACCTCATCAGTGACCTCATTTCCCTTCTCGTCTTTTCTGACTACTCCGCATTCACCATCAGCAGTATACTAATCACCGGCCTGATCATCTGTCATTATCTTCATCCGTTTTCTCACTGGTTCTTAAGTGTCTTAAGTTTTTTTTTATTTTTTATTATTCTTGATTGATTCATTGGTCACTGTGTGGCTTAACAAATAAATAAACCAAAAACATTCCTCTGAAACTGGTTAGTTACAGGGACCGGACTAAAAACAGAGAGCCAAAAAAAGTCCTTAAGGAACCCTGGAGAACTATTCCTCAGGACTACATTAAAAATACAAGAAAGTCTGGCTGGTTAGAAGCAAAATATGAAGAAATGATGGGTGACTCAAGATGTTTGAAATCCTAGTAAAGTTCCCCACAGTAGTACAGCACTGGATGATGCTGTCACACAGTTGTAATTAAGTTGCTAAATAATCCACGTCAACGTTAAATTCAAGACCGAGACAATGATGTTTTTCAAAATTTCCAAAGTTTGATAAAATAATTACATTAAGATTACGGTTAATGAATGACCTCAAAACAACAGAAAATGCTGGTTGTTTGACAAAGCAATATTTTCCATCCTCAACAGTAGGTTCGTTAGTAGACCATTTTTTTGTCAGTAAAACTGATCAGTAAGCTGTTCACATTTTCTCTCGTTTGTGTTGTTTCTGTACTGATATACGCAAGTCACGCAAAATACATTTCTACTTCAGAAATCGGTCTACAAACAAACAGTATGGTTTCCAGAAATGAAACAGGTATGTTTTTTTTTCTTCAAATGATAGTGTATATGCATGTACCCATTTGTTTAATGTTAATACCATCTGGGTACAGCTAGGCTCTGTAAACTACAGTGGATGTCTCATGCATTGATATTTCTACATTCCGTTAACCCCAAGGAAACTTTTCATCCAGTTATTCTACTCATTTTAACAAATAATTTGAGGGTGAGAAAAAAAAAAAAATAAACCAAATCATTAAAGAGAAGTGACATTATAGCGCATGACAGGAGTTTCTGTGTGAAGTGCAGATGCCTTTTGCGTTAGTGGGTTAATAAAACGATATAATACAAAATTAAAAATTTTAAAAAAAAAAAGTATATACATGAAGGCAGTAGAAAGAGCCTCTGATCACCTTCTTTGGTGAAGGTCACTTCAAAACTTTCTACAAGAAGGAAGAGAAGATAAAGCCGAGTCAGTTAGAGAAAGGAGAAGATTCCAAAGAAGAAAAACAAAGAAAGAAGAGCAAGAAGGACAGAGAGCATCACATTTATTTTATATGCACAGCCATTTTTATTTTACTGAATGAAAAAAAAAATCAAGATTTAGAATTTCCTGTCCTGGTATGTATAGGTACAAATTTACAGAAAAAAAGAAAGTTAGAACTGAAAAAGAAACATGCAACAGTGTAAAATAAAATACACTATAAAACAAAAATGTAAGTAAATAATATAGCAAGAAAGTGATTGAACTGTACATCGGCATCCCTGAACAGCCATTACATTAAAGCCAGGTCGTGGCTCTGCAAGGCTTTTGAGAGGGTTTTATAGTGTTTGGCATTAGGACGTTGACAGCGGATCCTTTTAGGTGCTGTTGGCTGCTAGATGGAGCCCCCGTGGATAGGACTTTTGTCTGGAGCACTCCATGAGTCTGGAGGCCTGATCAGCAACCTTGAGCTTTTTGGGGTCTGTGCATGGTGTGCTGTGGTACACTGGGTGTTCTGTTGCCTTTCTATTGTGACCAGCAGTAAACTTTTCAGTCGAATTGTCCTGCATTTGTTTTTCTGTGGGATCAGACCGGACAGGCTAGCCTTTGGTTCCCGCGGCCATGGGTGAGCCTTCGGTGGCCATGATCCTATCACCAGTTTGTTAGTATATAGTTGATGATTAGTGTTATTCATTTATCCTATTAACTTGCTTGATTTTTTTATCCTAAATATAATTATCCTAAATATAAGCATACCTAGAATACCCCTTCTCCAATTAAATTAGTGAATCGAACCTAACCATTGTATAAATTACTAATATGTATTTACTAGATCAGTAACAGAAGGACAAATTGTGCTGATGAAACCCTTTTCAAATTAGGCACATAACACCTTAACAATGGAGAATATCCTGTTAAACCATGATCATTCACTGGATCATCACAACAGTTTTGTTTTGTCCATCCTTCAGCACTACCTGTTACGTTTGTTCTGTGTTGCTGTCTCAACATTTGCCCTTTATTACCTCAGACTGGTAAAGGTATATAAACATTCTTCAACACATCAATTAGAGATGAATATTTTATCCAAAACAGCAAGTCATGCAAGAGAGGCTTTGCACTTCTTTGGCACTAAGGACCAGCTTTGCTTATCCACCGTGTACCCAAGACCACTCACTGCAGTCCTCCATTTTTCAATAAATTAAAGCCTGCTCTCAGACAGATATGATGCAAAAAATATCTAAATAAAAAAATTTAACTGCCTGTACTAAGGGCCAAATTGCTTTTGCCCTTCAATGTTTATTTGACTTTCAGCTCCGGAATGACACAGAGAAAGCCTCAGATGCCCTTAAAGTTAATAAGAGCTTGCTGCCAATGAGTCACTGGCAATATTGGAAACTGACAGAGCTTTGGCTCTGAAATAGCTCCACATAGCACTGCTCACGGTCAGCTAAAAGCCGAGACTGGACCTGTGTCCGCAGTGCAAATCAATACTGAAAGCTTGTTGAGCCTACCCCAGCTCAGCATTTGTCACTGTGACATATACCTGGCTAGTACGTATATAAAGATAATCTAAAATAAATGATCAGCCTGTTGTTCTTTAAGGGGCTATTCTTTTTTTCCCAGCATGGTTTGGATTTACTTGAGCTTCTGTATTTAAAGGGAAGGTCATGGCAAATCAATGGTCATGGTAAATATTTTTGACTGATCACCTGGTGACGTTGGTATTTTGTTAGGTGGGTGTGCTCTCTTTCAAGATGACTCAACCCCCATTCACAGGGCATGATTTGCATTTTGTACTGGATAAATCTGTGATATCATATACGATGAACTCTCTAGTCAACAGAGCTCACACCACCTTAAAATTTATGTAAGATATGTGTGATTTATGTAAGATATAGTGACCACTATTAACACTAAGACGACACCAACTGAGGGAACATCTTTTAGAAGAACAGCTATAATCTCATCCAGTACAATTGCAGAGATTTGTAGAAAATGTGCTGATCTTATAGTGGAATGAATCGTAAGAAGATATGTGCATTAAACATTACTAATCAGAAGATTTACCAAACTGCACCCAATGTTTAAATTGGTCAGTTTAGAGTGAATTAAATCAGTGTTGATTTGATAGGTTCAATGAAAGCACACATGAAACCTGCACTAGTTTAAACAAACACATCAGCTAATGATGCCTCTATCAGACTTGCATGCATTTTCCTTCTTATTTTAGTTTACAGTTTAGATGGACTGTCTTTCTTAAGACTAATAGGCATAATACGGCCCTCAGGAGAATGCACACTTTCAATGATCGATTCATGTGGCACAGTTACTTAAATGAGACTACAGCAGCTCGACGCCTGTTAGAAGCCCAAGATAACTCAAAAAGCTGGCACTTGTGCTTGGAGTGGAAACAGAGCATTCTGTGCTTAAAGGGCTTTGAAATGAGGCCAAAATAAATCTCCCAGTGATTAGAAAAGGCGAGCGCTAAAGCTGGAACTGTACGTCCTCCTTCACTGCGCCTTACAAATAAAGAAGGCAAAGACACCTCAAAAAGCAAACGGTATTGATCATTAAGAGAGGACAGCTGCCGGACAATGATAAAAGTGCAACTAACTGCTATTTGAGCATGTTTGCAAAACTAATAACAGGCACATTGCAGCTGCTCTTGATGATGAGGATTTAAAATTGAAGGTCTGATGCAACATAATGAAATTAAGTAGTAGTTTCACTCAGACACACAGAGAAAGCTCTCCAAGTAAAGATTTAATCATATGACATGTATCCATTAATCCAAATTGCTCCAAATGCTCTTCAAAACATTCAACCATCAGTTTAGTTTCCCCCGACTGATTGGATATATTTAAAACTGTACGGTTTTAATCTAGTGTCTTTTACTGTCATCTGTTTAAATGTCAATCCAGGAGCTCCTACACAAAGAGAGAATGTATGTATAAGATACACTCACTACTTTTAGACATTTAAGCGACATTATCAGCCCCGTTGCAAGATCAGAGATGTTTTGACTGGACGGAGAAGGAGCAGACACGACAACGAGACGAGAAGTCTCCTGTTACCTGCATAACGCAATGGGGCATCTTTATCCAGCGCTATCAGTGGAGGGTCCAGCAGAACTTTGTCATCGTTTTCCGTCACGATTCCGTGATACGTCGTCTCGATCCATGGCTTATGTTTGTTGACTGTAAAGAAAGAAAGAAAGAGGAGTAAGAAACAGCTACAAGTACCGATAGAATTACTGATTATTGAGCTACCAACTGTATTTATTCAAAGTATTTTATTTGAAAGCACTCAAACAATTTCTTTTTTTTCTTTCTTAGAATCTGCCCTTTATTTCCTATATAGTTATGGCCTGGGAAACATCCAAAAGCATTTCTTTATTTATTTAACAAATATATAGCTCTATCTTATTAATTAATCGCACATGTTGGTAGGGTAACTCTTCCTCTGTACAAAGGTACTATTCAGCATAGTCTCCATCACAAGCCATGCACTAACCCAATTCTCGAATCCTCTTTAAAATCCTCTTTGTCGCAGATGATGGTCTCCCACTGCGGGGTTTGTTTTCAATGCTGGTTTCCTCTTCTTTAAACCTTTTCACCCGTCTGTGCACATCGATTTTGTCAATGGCGTCATTTTCATAAAAACGTTCTGTAGCACAGTAGGAGACCATCAGCTGTGACAAAGAGGATTTCCATAGAGGAATTTCAAGAGTATTTCAGATTTGGCTTCAAATATGGCTCAGATGTATGGCTTGTGATGGAGACTATGTTGCGTAGTTCCTTTTTTTTAATAGAGGATGAATTACTCTATCAACCTGGGCAATTTGAAAGATCTACATCAGTTATTGGTTTGATCCTTTTTTCACATATTTATCCTAGGTTCACTGATTTGTTCACAATTTTCCCACTCCACTGTCAGCCTGCATCGAAATATATTTAAAACCATGTTTTTAAGCTTAACTGGACATAAAAAAAAACATACATTCCAGAGTAAGATTACATCAGCCCCCTACCCAGGAGGAACACTGTGATTGCTTGTGATAGGTGTAAACACCTGGCCTAAGTACACAGCAGTGAAGAAGCCGCAGTACAAGACAAAAGAAATTAAAGAAAAATCTGATTATTATTTTGGCCAATATTAGCCTATATTACAAGCTTTTTAAAAAGTATTCTTCTTGTTCTGTCCATTGTCCTTTCTAAAATGTCATCATCCAGGATTAGCACTGAGTACATGCTTTTTCATGCCTAGTCTTATTTCCCAACATTGGAAACCGTGTGCTTCATATAATAACCCAGAAAAACATATTTATATAAGCAAGGGCAGATTAATTAGGTCTGACAGATGCAATTGCATTGTTCAAATTGTTCAAATGAGAAAATAAAGGCGAAGGATGCCGACCCCAGTGTTCACACTAATTGTTCAGAATATGTAACAAGTGTTGAGCTGGTTGGTGCCAATTCCTGTGCTTTCGAGATCGTCAGAGCGTGTAGAATAGAAAAAAATAAAATGTGCAGCATATACAACCAGCTCATTAGTGTTGCCAGCAGAGTGCATGAACTGGTGGAGCAGAAAGCCAGGCAGGTCTGCGTTTCGGCTGTAGATGTTGCCGAATGTGCTGTCACAACATCATCAGGACACAAAGAGTGCTGAGGGGGAGGTGACGGGCACGCTGCTCGCTTCTACTGCTAGTGGGCGTTCATGCCTGAATGCGAATGCCTCAGCGGCTCCTGAGAAAAATGCAAAGCCTTTTACAGTGCTGAGTCGACTACAAACAGGCGTTACTGACAACAGGACAGTAGCAGGAAACGAGAGGATGCTGGGAAACAGAGGGAGCTATCCACACATCCGGTCAGCCGACGCATGTTCAATACAACTCAATCACAAGGTACTGCCAAAATTTTCAGATATAAGCCTTGATAGCAACTCCCTTTTGAAAATGGATTCTTTAAACATTCTGTGCGAGTCTAACCACAAAAACATGACAAAAAATAAGCAGCAGAAAAAATTCTCCATCTTGGTTGACACCAGGATTTTTACGGTACTCATATACATACAAATATTATTTTCTATTCCTTTAACACTATGCTACATTCCATCATGCATCATGATTATGCACTGAAATATTTGTTCTGCCATTGTTCTGGAATTTGTACTTGGTTTGTATCTGAATCATGTTACACTTTTTAATTAGCCAAGTCCATGATCTTACCATACTTAATGTAAGAGTGCCATTAATACTTAAGAATCAAATGTCAAACCTGAAAAAGACCCCAAAGTTCACACGTAAATCTATTTAACACGTCCTTATGAAATACAGCTATATTTATGTAGGCTACATATGGAATGGTGACATAGCCAGCAGGGGATATACTTCATGCAGCTGCTCTTGCCAGCAAGCATGAACAGATCCGGGTGATTTATGAGCCAAGCTTGTCCTCAGAGAATTATAGGTAAAGCTGAGGACACATGATTAGGGCTGCAGTGCCGTCTGTGACATTTAATGAGGGGAATAATAATATATCATAAGAAATAATAATACAAGAAATCAGCTCTGTTCACTGTTTTCGGCAAAGACATACCCAACCACAATACACAGAAGAGCGTAAAATGCATACAAGTAAAACTTCTATATAAATATTATCATGCACTACTGCTCTTAGCTTTAAAGCTTCGTATTAACAAAGTACGTTTTCCAACAGAGTTTAAGTGCTGAGATTAAGAGCTTGTTTGTCAGCTGTGATCAGTCACATAAATCGTCTTAACTGCAAAGCTAACATGCTGACCGCTGCTGCAGCTGATTGTCATTGGACAGGCGGTTAGACTAGACTACTTTACATGTATCCTAATATTGCACTTTTGATCATAATAACAGGCTATTTAGAATAAAGATGAATAATATAAACACTTCAGCCAGGACAGTCTGGCCCGGAATGAGAGCCTTTGGTAATCTATTTAGATGGGTAAATATTAGCCATGTAAACATTTGATCTGAAGTTTCTCTTATTGGAATAAAAATATTCTAATCGGTGCATGGTTGCCCCATATGGAGGTGATAATGAGATTCCAAGAAGGAAATTTTCCTTTGATTCCTGATCAGTAGACTCTGAGAACATCTCTCTCCCAACAGTCTTTACTTTCACCTGGGTCACCTACTGTACATATATACTTTTTCAACAATAATGGATGGATGATTAGATAGATAGAGAAATAGATAGATAGATACTTTATTAATCTCAAAAGAAAATAGTAAGGTTACAACAGCCAGCTCACAGATTACAGTATACAACAACATACAAGCAACATGTTTTTTATTTTATTTTTTACCCTACCCTAATATTGTTGAACATCACAATGAAAGAGGTAAAGTTTATATATATAAGGTGCACCAGCAAGTAGAAATATTAACAAAATAAAGGGAGAAAGAAAGTCCATGATCATATCCGTGTAATCAGGTGGACAAGCTAAGAGACTGTAGATTAAAGTGCAGTGATAGGATCTTAACATACCTCCGACAGATTAAACATTTCACAGCAGGCAAAGACACTTTGTGCCGGTCAAACAAGTTACAATCTGATTAAATGCATGTAAACTCACATCTTACCTGATCAGCATCCAGGTAAACAGTGAAGTTGGAATCTCTAATCAGAACAATTTCAATCGGATTTAATACATTTGTCAATGTAAATGTAGCTGCTGGATACTTTACTAGTAAAAGTAAACCATTCTTGTTGTTATTTACAGTGATAAGACCCAGATGATGATTCACACAGAATGGTTTCGAAATAATGCTATTTTAATGAATGCTGGTAAACGTCTGCAAGAAGACAGATTGGTTCCTAAAAAGCAACACCACACAATAACACCTGACTTACAAACAAGTTCTGGGAGCACGTTCGTAAGTCGGATCTGTTTTTAATTCGTACAAAAAGAGTTTTATATGCCTTTTACATCAATATAAAATGTAAAGCATACCAATCCACTTGACTAAATATGTCTCCTTTCTGTCTCCTTTCCTTCATCATGTGGTCAAAAGCCATAATGACATGCCTAACGAGTCAGCTGACCTTGCTTAAATTCAACCTGGGAGGGAGAGACAATGCTTGATGGTGTTTACTCGCTTGAACAAATTCCCATTTTGTCTCCGAGCTAGTTTTCCACTGGATTATACTTTGAACAACAACAACTTTTGTTGAGGATTTTCCGAAATTAGGATTATTCACCATCAGCACAGCGTTACGGGAAAGACATTTTCTATCATTGTGCTTCTGGACTGATTAATTAAAACCGGTGAAGCCGACTCATTTCAGCAATGTGTAGTACTATGTTTCCTCTAAAGACAGTCAGTAGCCGACTACTGTTGGTGCCATCATTTGACCATCAGAGCAGTGGCATATATTTGTATGTATAGTACAAATATGTAGTTTGTATACATTTTTGGGCCCCTATATATAATGTTGCTGGTTTGTTTATGAAATAAAAATAATAAATAAACATTTTAAATTTTTTTCTTTTTTACTTTTTACAAAAAATGCTCAAACTGACTGATATGCACTATTACTGGGGGAAAGAATAATTTAATTCCAATGCTCTCAAAAGACATTTCTGTGCCAGTCTATCTGATACCAACACACGTATCAATCGCAGAGCATGAGGCCTTGAGGCCTTGTAAAGGTATAGTGGTAGGAGGTAAACTGGTGGGAGAAAAACAAAGGAAACTGATTCATACCTTCCTGCAAAACTGCTGCACATGACGACGGGTTCTGACTTCTTTAAGGCTGCTTCGTTGTTACTTCTTTTCTTTTGATTTCATAGTCCAATTTATTTTCCTGAATAAGCTTCATTTCCATACTTTCTCACCAGAAGTAAATAAATATATAATGAAATTAGATACAATTCATATTATAATAAGAGGTATGTGTTATCACTGTATTTGTGAGAAATATAGTTTATCTAGATGCATTTATTAGGCTGATGAAATAAGCTTAGTCTGAGCAAAACCTTTGCACACATTATTTTTAAACCCAAAGCATTTGTTAAAGGTTAATAATGTTTTAATTAGCTTTTACTTTCATTGCCTCGGAGCAGCACTGCCTCGTTTTTAAACTCATGTAGTGAGAAGAGAGAACAAGATTCTGTTTTCAAAAACTGCAAAACAATGGCTGCCATTACGTTTAGTCAAGGATACAAAACACAATGGGGTTAATAAACTTGTGATTAAACACAAGAAATAAAAGCTTCTGTAATTTTGTCTGTATATACGAAAATTAAAATTTAAATACACTCATCTATTCATTTATTACTGATAAGTAAATAACAAGGAATGTCTTTTTGTGGGAGAAAGGAAGCTTTCGATCAAGACTTGTACCAAATGTGGAAGAAAAAAATAAATCAGTTAGCTTGATTAAATATATAAACTTTTACTGTTTTTCAGTTTCCTTTGTTCATCTTCAGACCTACATTTAGATTCAATCTAAAGTTCTAAGTTCAAGTACAGATATTCCCAGTAGTTGGTGATAAGGTGTCATAAGGCCATTAATAAGAAAAACACTGTGCTGATGAATCATGGAGCAGTCTCAACAACGTGCCACTTGGTCCTCTATCAGAACAGCTAACTTTAACATACTCCAGAGGTCAGTGCAAATGAGCTACTTAAAGTAAAAATCCTAAATAGGCTGAACGAGTGGGTGACTGAGGGTACTCTGATGTGGTGGAAAAAATATCGCCGCTGTTGCTGTTGCCCATACAGCGATGTGGTATGGCACCCTGCCAGCATCACCCACTCACTCATTCTACATGAAGAAATATCCTGCGCATGTGCTATTACCATCACCATAAAGCCCTCTGACCAACAGCCACGCGAGACAAAGCCCCCACAGGAGCGCAAAGCACACTGAGCGCTTGACAACTCATAAACAGACCACAATAGACGACATGATGAAATACTCAAATGGCATTCTTCGCTGCTCATTAGACGAGCAGACCGCATGAAGAACATCTGATTGTAATGAAATTTGAGGTACAAGACTGTATAAATCATTAACGCGTTAAAAACACAGCTGTTTGTCCCAATGTATAAGCTGAGAAATCTTCAATTATTTCTGCTCTGATTTTTTAAACAAAGATCAATGATGATCAACAACTGGATGATTTCACATGCTATTTCATGTGAGCTTCCATTTCAATAAAGGGTCATGCACTATAAAGTGCTATGGGCATTGGTGGCTCAGTGGTAGGTTTTTCAATTCAATTCAATTTCACTTATATAGCGCTTTTAACAATGGTTATTGTCTCAAAGCAGCTTCATATAATTAAAAGAAAATTATAGAAAAGTGTATGAATGAGAAAATGTGTATAAATCATAATGCTCATGTTTAATTCCCTCCCAATGCCCAAACCCCAGCCACTGGATGCAATACATGAATGAATGGTGGACGGTGGATCCCCAACCCGAATAAAATGAGAAGGTTTGCATCAGGAAAGGTATCCAGTGTAAAACCTGTGCCAATTTGTGTGCGGATCAGCGCTGGGGCGCTGTGCTCCTTGATGGGAGCAGCCCAAAAACTAACACCACCACCACCACCACCAATAACACCAATCTTAATCAATGTTACAGTAAATTAGGTTAAAGTTATGTAAAGAGATGAAATCCTACTTTGTCCAGATGTTTTTGTTGGCAGCAGAAAGCACTAGGAGAAGAAGGAATGCTTGTAGAGGCAGTGTGATGCCCTGGGCAATGTTCTGCTTAGGTCCTGGCATTTAGGCATAGGTGACTACTACTTTGACATCCTTAGCATTGTTCCAGAGCAAGTACACCCCTTCATGGCAACAGTAATCCCTAAATACTAAATGGTAGGAGCCTCTTTCAGCAGGATAATTGTTAAGGAATTATTTGAAATACAAGACAAACCGTTCCAGATGTTGATTTGGCCAACCAAGTCTGTCCCATGGAGGTCCAACATTACTACTTACAGGACCTGCTGCTAATGTCTTGGCACCACATACCACAGCACACCAACAGAGCTCATGCATGTGTATATGTATGTATATACCTTCAACAGATAGGCACACAAATGGTTACAACATACCAATAAAGGACCTCGTTAAGTACAATGGATCTACCAATCACATCCGTCTGAGAAGTGATTATTTAAAAGCTTGTGATACTTTTATAATTTCAAGTGTGAAAAACATGACTTGGGCAGTTTTTTTGCAGCAGGATTTGTGGTCACGTCTCAAATTCTTTTTAAACACTGCCTAGGCATGATTTGGTCAGTGTGATCTGGCAACCCTGATGAGACCTAAACCATGACATAAATTTGGTTGGTTGCCGGTGGACTGCAATGAACAACTTTTTGTTGGACTTCTAAAATATCGTGTGTACAGTGTCCCTCTTCAATCACAGTTGTGAATATGTATAATTAAACAATATAAATAATAAATATGTATATTTATTTGTATGAAAGGATTCCCTTTAAAATATACTTCATACCTGAAGGTAGCTTTTGACTATTTCAGATATTTGACTTTGGTGTGACCTGAAAGCCGTTTGGATTAACTGGAAAATCTAATCTGCTGGATAAAATGATAACTCTATATAAATCATGTATGAATCTAGATGGATGGACGAACAGACAGGAAAAAAATATTCCTTGCTTATTCAGTAACATAGGCATAAAATGGTTCAGTTGTTTATTAGTCAATGTTTATTTTTATTAATAGCTAACAAGAAAGGGGTAACCAAAAACATTTACAATGAGTGAAAATTGAGTTAGAAATGTATTGAGATTTGGCGGAACATTTCTTTAGAAATCACAAGAATTCCTTTTAAGGGCACTTCATCATCTAGGTTCAAAAGCCAAAAAATAATTCCCACATCGTTAAATACTCAAATATCACATTGTTACACAAAGAAGAAAATGTTTCAGTTACAAATTCTTAAATCCGTCCTTTTAATAACAGGCATAATTATTTCCTTTCCAAAACATCATGATCATGATGAGTGTTTTCCCGCCCTTAGCCTTATGACCTCTGAAAATGCTTAGATTAACTACCAGATTGTCTTCGGTACATGTTAAATATACAAAATCACACCACTTACTCCTCATCAAATCTGCATGGAGGCCTGCAGACTGAAATTAACAGTTAATGATTGGGTATGGAGATATGCATGGCTGGGAGCGGTCCATGACCGTGTGGCGGAAATTGAGCACAAAGTCACTTACTGAACCTACAGGGCTTCTGTGTATTCAGGGCAAGGCATTGTGCATGGGCGTGTGTGTGTGTGTGTGTGTCTCGGCGTGTGGGTATGGGTGTGTTTGATAGTCGAGGTAAATAAACCTTGATGACCGGAGAGAAGCGGAGGCATCCGGAACAAGCCCGTGCGGCAGCCACCCGCTGCCTGCTAACCTCAGCATTCCAGGTTTTAGATAAGTGCTAGCAGCGAGAGAACTGTCCAACACGCATTCTTTTTCCGAATGTTATCCAATGCAGACGCACATTCAGCCCACTGCATTCTGTCAGACTGGAGCGCTTACTGTTATCAAATGCTGCAGTGTTATACAAGCAGTGAGAAGCTCCAATTCAAAGCTTGTAGGGGAGAGAGAGAGAGAGAGAGAGAGAGAGAGAGAGAGAGAGAGAGAATGTTAGGGATGAGGGATCCAGCTGATGAAACAGCAGGCTATGTATGGATATCCACGGTATGCAAGTCTGCTTCCCGACCGTGTCAGCTCAAAGACATTTAATCCTATAATAGGATGCTGCTGTTTCATTCATAGACAAGGTCATGAACTAGCACAATTTTAACTTACTGCAATAGCATGTCACATTTGCTATACAAAGTGCCTTAGGCATGAGGATCCAACACTGCTGTACAGACCTATCCCAGCTCATTAATCAAAATTTATATGACTAGGCCAGAAATAATTTTTTAATCCCACTGGACTGTCTTTACATTCAACCATTAAAAAAAAAGGTTGACTTGAAAGAGAGAAATGAAAGTGAAGGGAGAAAAACTGATGAAATTTGTGAATTGTTATGATTTGTATGTACTGTAACTTGTTTTATAAGTGACAGTGGAGGCAGCAATTTGCAAACAGGGCAGCATGGTGATGCAGTGTCTAGTGTTGCCGCCTAACAGCTCCAAGGTCGCTGGTTCGATCTTGAGCTCGGGTTACTGTCCCTGTGGACTTTATTGCTCCGATCAATGCAATGCTTGAAGTTAGATCCTGTAGTTATGTCATCTTTGACTTCTATGCCTTCAAGCTACAAAGTGGGAACATAGACATCTCCCTGTTCATATTTTCGTTGCAAGCCAGTTAACTGTGATTATTTTATTTTTCTCTTAAAAACAAATGTTACACATTTAATACGTGAACATATGTGACTTCAAGCACTTGTACAGTACGTGTATACTGCATAACTTACTTAGATTTAAGAAGAGTGACTTTGCTATTTGTTGATGCTACGCACAGCCATGTAGAGCCGACATCACTCAGAGTTTAGGAAACCATCTCGAGATCCTGACAAAAAAATAATTCTGATTTGAGGGATTGTTTTTTCCTGGTTGGGGATCAGGTCTATGCTAAGCTCCCCCCTGGGTATGAATAGGGTGAATAAGTGGGTGCGTGTTGCCCTGCGATAGACTGAAGTGCAGTTCTGTCTCACGCCCAGACACCATATCCAGGATGCAACGGTTACTGAATAAACGTAAATATATTTTGTTTAGTTTTCTGTAATTAGAACCATATAACCCAAGTACAATTATCTGCAGTCATCTACAATTTGCACAATAGGAAACGGACACAATTAATGTAACCCAAGAGACATTTTAACAAAGTACAGCAATTTAGCCTGCACCTTAGTTGAACCAGACCATATCCAGTTGGCCACACAGAATAACCGCCTTTCAATCTAACTGCCTTGGTGCGTGTGTTAATGATGCTGACTGATAAAGTAGGAGACAATGGTTACAATGTTAGGTCACTGGTCTCTCTTCAGTAAACAAATTGCATTACAGACAAAAGGAATTAGAGACAATATGAAAAAAAAAAAACATTATTCTTATTTTGTTCAAATCTTGTAAAGATTTTTGAGCAGCCAGCGAAAAGTTTACTGTTATAAAGGCAGATTTTAAGGCAGATTTTACATATTCATAAATTTTTAGAAATTTAAGTCCAAGTCTATTTTAGAAACGCGCAAAAATTCTGATGTATATATATATATATATATATATTCACTGCTATATAAAATAGCTCTGATAAAATGCATACAATTTATAGCACACAATCACAATTTCTCATCCACAAATGAAATACAAATCAACATAAATCATTATACACTAAAACTGTTTTGTTCATGTGCCACAGCATTCACTTGCACACTCTGACATGGCCTCCTGATTTACTCAGAATGCCCTGACTTGACATCTTCTATGTGCACAATTTCTGCCTACACTGATTTATGGGTTACATAAGATTTAGTAGCTCAGGGGCGTTCAACTAATATCCATAAAAGGTCCACAGTTGTATATAATTCCTTGCCTACAGAGGTCTGTCCGTATCACTGAGTGAAGAAATCTTTCAACATTCAAATATTAGTGATTAGTTCGTGGCTGTAACTAAGACTCATCTATCCAAAGTAATTATTAGACATAAGGGGTAAAAATCGATGCAGTGACTCTTTTGTGTGGCAATTCATGTATCGCCACCCTGTCCCCAAAATAGTTTTTTTAATTCATAAAATAAAAATAAATAGTTTGTTAATTAAATTACTATTTATTTTTAATTTCTGTTTGCGTTTGAGGTAGAAAAATGTTGCAGTTCCTCTATAATCGTACGAGTGGTGCACTTTAAAAAGAGGTAGCATCTTGTGTGGTGAGAGAAAATGTTTGTTTAGAATTACAGTCTAACGCGGTTTGTGAGCGTTCCGTAAGACAAGCAATTTTTTTAAATACATTGTGACTTGAAAAACAAGCAAGTCTTGGTTTACCAAGCATCATGGGACACGCATGCGCTTCTTGTTTTGACGCTGAGCGTCACGTGATCACAACTGAGCCAATGTTTTTTCTCTCTCTTGCGCTGCGGAATTGTGGGTAATCATCTCCCCTGCTCGGTCTTAGTGCGAGTCTCTCACTCGTATAATCAACATCCGCGTGTGCCTGTACTGTTGACTATAACACTGTGACCACATGTGTGCGCGTAAAGCATTTTTTATTTTGTATGTGTGTATAGAACGCATGTACTGTTTGTTATAACACACTTGTGTGCGTGAGTGTAAAGCAAAAGCAAGTCTCGTTAGAGAGATTAAAGATCCATTTTCTCTCTGTCAGCCTACACTGAATCCGTTACTATGCGAGTGTGAGTGTGTGAGAGGGTGTGTGAGTGTGTGAGAGGGTGTGTGTGTGTGTGTGCGTGTGTGTGTGTGTGTGCGCGTGTGTGTGTGCGTGTGTGTGTGCGTGCGTGTGTGTGCGTGTGCGCGCACACACGTCATTGGACAGTGTGACCTTTCTCTTCTCCTCTTGCCTAATCGGAGTTTTCATTATTTCTTATGGGCAAATTTACTTTGATTTACGAGTGTTTTAATATACGAGCATGCTTCTGGAACAAATTATGCTGGCAATCCAATGTTCCACTATACAACAGAACCTGAAAAAAGTAATATTGAATCAGGACAATACTTACAGAATCGCAATACAGGCCAAATTGACACCTAGATATTGCGATAATATTGTATCGAGTGGTAATAAGTAATTATGTAGTTTTTTTTTTTCATTTTTAGTTTAATAAAATTAGAAAATCTTCTTTTTCATTATTTCCAAGTCCTTGGTCTGATCCACCAAAATCCTCTGCTAGATCTGCATTTCAACATGAGGTCCCTGTTGGAGCATTAAGCCATCCCTAAAACAGAGCTCGTAACAGTCAAGTATTCTACACCAGTGGTCTCCAAACTTTTTTGCACCACAGACTAGTTTAATATAACACAGTTTTCCACGGACCAGCCATCACGGGCTTGTAACAATGCATAATAAAGTCCATAATAAATATAACACCATAACACAGAATTAGTGTGAGCCAGGAGCTTGTTTCTATGTAGCGAGATGTCCCCATCTATGAGTGTTTGGGGACAGTGATGTCTGAAGTCTATTCCTCATGTCCAGTCTGCTCTGTAATTTAATTTTCGTTGCTGTCACTGCAGACGACCCCGCCTCGCAAAGATAGTTTGTTGGAAATGGAAGCGGGATTAGTGCTTTTGTAGAGGTTTCTGGTTATTTCGCCTTGATTTTAATCCACAATCTTGCTTCAAACACACTTTTAAGGCTGCATCCATTATACAAAGCGGGCTTGGAGCATGTGAATTACATGTGATGTGCTGACGGAAGAGAATGGGAGACGATCTGATCATTTTTCAAAAATAAAACACTGCAGACTCCATTTCCATTTTAATCAATAAATGGAAAAATTTTATATATATACACACACATACACACACACACAATACAATACTATGTATAATCTATATAAAACATATTGCATATATTGTGCTAAATATTTTTATTCGCATATTACCCGATTTGACTTTATACATACTACATGTACTACATGTCTTATTAATGTTCTTTTCATTTGAACATGTATTCACAAAACGATCTTGATAACTCTCAAACATCACATTTGTTTTAAACTCATTCCATTAGTAAATGTCCTTCTAGAAGGACAACCGATCACAAGGTCCATCAGCTCCGCTTCCATCCTGTGCAGAAACTTTGCATTATTAATGAAGGACTGTTGATTTTATTTAGAATAAGATTCCAGTCTCAGGTCAGGTTTTAAATTGCTTCGATATGATCTGCTATTTCTGGTGGAAGCAGCGCAAGAACTATGTTGTGACACACATATAATATATAACACATATAACATGAGCGATGGCAACCACAGCCAATTAACGACAACATTGCATCCCCGTTTACACCTTCGGTGCAAAGAGCCTGGAGATCTCACGAAGCGCGCGCACTGCGATCACAACTCCAATTCTGTCTACAGTAGGACCAAAAAAGTATCCGGTGATCCACACCTTGATGTAGTGAGAAAACTGAATTTGCATCTTGATGACTGAGTAGTCAAGACTACAAAGGGTTTGACAATGAAAACCTTATATTCGAAGCAAATTTGCAACTGTGGCTTGACGTCTTCCTTGGGTTGAAATCCTCCCCGTGAGAATAAGCAAAGCACAATAGAACATTCAAATCTAGCATTACAAAGAGCTACTTGCACACAAAGAACCCAGGGTGACTCAATGACACCCCATCTTCAGGATCAGCCCTTTCAGTCTTCATATAAACATCAGTCAGCCCACCATCCAGCTTTTACTACTGCAGAAACTCAATATTTGTTAGGTATGCTGGAAAGAAAACACAAAAACGCACTCTTCCTACACTGATCATGCCTCCAAAAGGTTATGTGACTATCTGATGAGCAAGTTGTGCTACACGGTTCAACACCCACGCTGATTTATTTTTATTTATTTATTTTTCAGATAAAAAGTTTGTTCAAGGCCCACACACACAAAAGAAAATTGCTAATGACTCTGATCATAAGACATCTCTAAAGTTTCAAGGCAACCAGAAAGGCCAACAAGCCAGGACGCAAACTGGTAACTGTCTTCGAGGCCAGCCATACTTGAGTACTCGCGTTTGGATGAAGAAATGGTAGCTGTTCTCGGTCACAGAGCACGGACTGTTCAGAGGCAAACCTGGAAATGAGGCAACAAGCCAAAACTTCTTCACACAGAGTTGTTGGCCCCAGAAAGCTAGGCAGGGGGGTTTGTAAGTCCTCAAGGAACATTCTGTTTGTCCATTGCAGCAATCACAACACAGACAACAAGGCAAAGACAGGGTTTTGAGGAGGGTTGGGGGCAGGGCGGTTGTGAATGGGGCTCAATCTGGGCTCTGCGAGAGCCACACAAAGAGCCAGTGAGAGCGAAAGTGCAAGAGAGAAGGCCACTCAACACAGAGCTTGCTTTAAGCCCACCTGTCCTGAAACACACACACAGGTCTTTGCTACAGCTAATGGCTCTCTGGTTACCTGTTCCCATAGAGTCTTCACTTCTGACGCACTCGTGTGTAAATCAGCAAAGGAACGCATTTCCTGAAACAAAAACTTCTCTCCCGAGACTCACAGGTCAGACAGGATCAGAGCACACACTCACTGTGATTTCAGTCATGTGTTAATTACATTACCTTCCTATACTTTTTCATTATTAAGGTTTCACCATTACCCTAATGAGAAACTCTCTGCATTCCCTTCTTACACTCAGTGAATAAAAACACATAAAAATACAAGTCATTATGCAAAGCACAAGCCATTAGGGCTTACACAGCAAGGATTCCTGCTTCTAGCCCTTAAGTAAACTCCAAAACACAAAGCGATCATTCTGTTAATGAGACCAGCATAGTTATGATCTCAGTATTAACTACAATTCGTGTGTTTCAAAGATGAATCATACTGCACGAGTACACGCCATACATTTAATAAGTGTAATATTCAACCCTCAATGACCCATTCGGAGCAAATCGGCGAATTCCTTCAGTGTTCAGTAGGGGTGAGAGAAGTCTGACGAACGTTGATTTTATGGAAAATACAGGTCTAACAACAGCAGATAAACCTGCTTAGCAAAACAATCATCTGTGAAATTCAGGATTAAGCTTGGAAAGCATGGAGAACAGCAGTGGGCTCACAGTGACGTGTTCATTCTGGCACGCGGACGTAAACTGTAGGTCAAGAAGCCCTTTGTTCTGAAATTTCAATCCTGAGATAAGCAGAGCGGAAACTCGTGCACTCTGGTTGAAATATGCAGATGCAATATTCACAGATTAACCAGAACCGGAAGCTATAAAATAACTAGCACCATATAGAGCTATTATTAAATTCTTAAACTCTAAGACTCTGACAAGCAGTATTGTAAAATAAATACCTCGATATCTTAATTAATCTCTAATGTATTAAATAGTTTTTATTTAAAGATCACATATTTTACTATTTCTTTAACACAGGTCTCTTAGCTCCCCCGACATGTGCCCAGCTGAAATACGCCTCAGATAAACCATTTTCCCATACCTCTAACTTTCTTTATTTTCACACCTCCTCCAATAAGCTGGAGGATAATATCTTCTTATATGAGGTCACATTAGGAGAAAAAAAAACTTAGAAAAGAAGAAAAAAAGGACAAAATGTTGGGAATGTTTCTTTATCTTCACCTTTTTTGGTTTGTGTACACACATTGGAGAGATGATTTGATTTAAGTGCTGCTTAAAGAGTAGACAATCAAAGAGCACAAAAAATACTGAATCTTATTTTTGTTACTAACACCAATTTCACATCCACATTTCCCAAAGCTGCCAATTAAATTCTAACAGTTTCCCTATACTTTGAAGCCCCAAGAAAAAAAGTAATGCCTCCCCTATTCCCATATATAGCAATTTCCATCTAGCATCAAGTTAAATTTGATTCCCCTGGCATTGCTCAATGAGATCTAATAAGCAGCCCTTGGCTTATATTTAGAATTTGAATGATGCAGCAGAAACAGCAAGGTGTTATTGAGGGTACTTTTAGTGAAGCATAACCACATCATGAATATTTGATTGGCACTTGGAATGTTGATTTCAGCAGCGGGGATGCTTTGACATTAACCATCATGGCTCATGGTAGAGAAGCCGCGTCGGGTGAAGCGTCCCCATTGAGTGTGAGCTGCTGAGACAGGCGAAGAGTCTGCCTGGGGGGCACGAGTGTTGAATATAAAGCTGTTTATATAAAAGTTGGAAATGTTTTGCACTGCTTATGAACTGGGTGATTATTCTAGAAAAAGATACTAAGAGGAAAACTATGGGTGAGGCAAAACTGGGCAAAAACCATGATTAGCAGTTGTCTAATTAATTGATTAATATAATCAGGGCAGTGTTTGTGTTGTTGAGACACTGTTCTGTTTATCAAATATGTTCTATAGATTGGATTTTTTAATACATAAATATATGAATAACCTCAGAACTGTTCCTGAGGGATGTCTAACAATCAGTCACACTAGCAGGAATGCTGTAAGCCTGGCATCTGGCACATAATTAAAATTTAGACTACAACAGTTTATGTAAGGATGCATGACAGAATATTGGTATACTGATCTCTATCTTGTTTGTCATGTTTTGCAAGTTAATATATGTTTTATAGCCTTATATGTTGGCAATGACAAATCTTTCAGGACAAACTGACACTATTGATACTCCAGAGCCTGGGATGGCACCTATGATTTTTATGGTAAAAAAAAAAAAAAAAAAAAATTCAGAATTTACACAAAACATTCAACACCAAAAGTCTTACATCTATATGTGTATAATCCATGCAAACGGCAGCCCGCTCATGCACAATGCACCATTAGACCTTACTGATATTTACAAACATAAAAAAAGCACAAGATTAATGGTTATTATTACAGATGGAAATATAATTCTGCTCCAACAAGTAGCTGTAAAAAGTTACTTAATAACTGAGATGTCAAAAATCACATTCACTTATTATCTACACCGCTTATTTTGTACAGGGTCACGAGAGGCTTGGAGCCTTTCCCATTGGACTCGGTGGACAAGGAGGGGTGCTCCCTGGACGGGGTGCCAATTGCAGGGCACACACACACACACACACACACACACACACACACACACACTACAGGCAAATTGTAAAGACCATTTATCCTAATCTGCATGTCTTTGTACTGTGGGCAGGAACTGGTGGAACTCTTGACGTACGCAGACCCAAGGTGTGAATCGGACCCTTGACTCACGGCAAAGTTGACGATGCCACTTTGCCGTGTCTAAATTGAACATTTTAAAATTGGTTCTAAAAAGCTAACCTAGTTGTATTCTTATTTCTAAAAATTATTGACAATTTAAACAGCGATAAATTGTAGCACAATTAACTTTTATGTGTTATTAAAATTATATTTTAGTATTTTTTTTTCAATTTAACAGTGTGGAATCAGTTAATGTGAACTTTAAGAATTATTTTTCATTATTGACACTCTTAATTCATTAATAACGGCATTAAATGAAAGTGTCATTTAAAATATGTGCTGCACTAAAATGCTTTTACTGTTTTTGCATCACTAATAGATTGCTGGTGAACGCCATTTATTTCACTACTCCAAACACACAGTTTTCCGTGTCTATGTAAACGAGCTACCGCTGAGACACGCCCTACCAGAGAATAGTAGAGCTGAGCAACAAGCCAGGGTAAGGTATCTTCTTATATGAGGTCACTTTTTTTCCTATTATTGTACAGCACTTTGGTCAACTTCGGGTGTTTTAAATGTGCTATAAATAAATTTGACATGACTTGATTTGACACGACACATTAGGGAAAAATCTGATTGACTTGGTTAAACCCTGGCCAATATAAAAATGGAAAGACAAAAAGCTGGGAATGTTTTTGGCATTTTGGTTTTGATTACAATCTAGAATCAACATTTTGCCATTTCTCTTTACCTTCAAATGCTTATACTGGCTGACCAGTAGTACTAGTGTGGCAATGGTTTGTCAGAGCAAGAGTACAGCAATCAAATGCAATGACTGTCTGTAAAAATAATAATAATAGTTTCTGTAACCACATGCTGTGAAGAGGGGGTTCAGAAAACACCATCACAATAATATTATTCAAGTAAAATGACCAGGGAAGGTTGGTTTTAATGGTCTTGCAGGGTTAGGACTTGATTTTTTAGCATCCACATCAATTTATCTGCAAATAAATTGCTTGAAGTGGATATAAATATATGTAGACATATATTGGTCTGATATATAGGTCTGATATTTTGTAGCCCAGTTTGTAGACTAACACAGCTAAATATTATTGCAGTTGCATCAGATGAACACACAGTGAAAGTCTTCAGATTGTGTAAATCTTGCAATTATTTTATTTACTTCTGCCTTGCTGACACATCCATGACACCCAATCAGCATTAACAGAGACAGCACACATGACATCTGAAAGTTATAAGAACCATTTCTTGTTCATTTTATTTGTGTGCGCATAATAGTTTTATGCCTACGATGAGATGCCATGTTAGAACCAAAATGATTTCATAACACTAACATCAAGTTACTGATTACTCAGAGAATACTGTGACCAGTTGTCACTGAAAATAATTAAGAAATTAGTCATGCAACTGATTAATTCAACAAACACCCATATGTATCAGTAATGCTGTTATAAAAATCATATTTTATCCATAAATATGCCACTGAATGTGGATTAAAAATTCTGTTTGTCCGCATGCTGTATACGTTTGTTGATCTCTAATACCCCGGGTACAGCCTGTACTCTTACTAGGGTGGCAGAGGAACAATGCTCTTTTCTAAAGGTCTTTGAAAAAGAGTATGAAAAAATATACCATCATAAAAAGCATCGGCTTCTTTCATTAACAAAAAAGTGCATGAATAATACACTACACAGGCAGCCCTTTGTGCCTGGTAAAGATTATTTTTCTTTGGGTCTAAACAAAATGAACAAAAAGCAAAAAGGGAGGGACATGGAAGAAAACAACAGCTAAACAACACAAAAGTAACCTGGTGGCAGGCCTGGATTTAACTTCATGTGTTCCTCGAGTGATAACAGTTGGGAAAAGAGCAGGTGTGCTGCAATAAACAGCTTTGGTTAAACAGTCTCTGTGAAAATCATTAAGGGCAATATATCCTTTAACAAAGCTCAGCAGATTGCAAAACTAGTAGAGGTCTATAATGTCCACTGGTATAAAACCAATAAATGCTGACAAATCTACAAGTGTGAGATCCATCAATTTTTTTTTATCTGTTTTTCATAGCTAGGGATAATAGTCAATAAAAAAGCACTCATTTCAAATACATATCATTTGAAATAAGGACATATATATCATATATCAAATATTATATTATTTATTCAGCACTGGTTAGCAAAAAGTTGTTTATTGATCAAAATATGAAGGTTAAGGGCTTGCTAAAACACACAATACGTTTTGTAATAAAAAAAAATGTTAAACTACTAAACAGACTATTTTCTTTCATGTGTAATTCATGGATGCCTGCAACAAGACTTTTAAGGCATCAGACTAGGAAAGGCCCAACACCTACTTTAATATAATAAATATAAAAATTAATCCCTGCATGTTTTTAAAACTGCGCTCTCAGTCGATTCCACTAAGCCTACGCAAAACCAATATGACCTTCATCTTCCCTTTTTGCAGGAAGAATGAATCTAACATTTAAAAACATCCTGTATGGAAATATCACAGGAACATCAGTTCATACTGTAAGCTTTTTCCACACCAGTGCCAGGACAGGACAACACCACAATCCAGCTTTCCTCCAGTTTCCTGACTGCTGGCCTCTAGTTGTGCATTCCCAGCTGCCACACATGGCGACTACCTTATGCTTGACAATTATTGCCACTCTTCAACCCATTCCTCGATGGGTATGTCAATGGGTCCGGTTTGAAATCGCATTCCCTGTTCTATTCCCTGGCTTGGGTAATGTGAAACGTGACATGTGCAGGCCATACGTTATGTTAATTTGACATGTTGAACCCATACATAACCTTAACATGACATGCATAACAGATATGATAACATACTTTTGGGTCTGATTTTCAATACTTTAAAGCATATATATGAAGGTGCAAAGCAGGAAAATGCGCAATGTTCCAGTGGATATAAGAGGATGTCCTGACTGTCAGGGTCAAATAAACCACCTGAATTTGCAAATACTGTCATATCAGGAAAACTGGATACAGATGCACAACTGTACAAATGTATGTTATTTAAGTTATTACACATTATTAGGGTACATGATCACCTATTTGTGTAAAGCAAAATATGAATACTAAATGGAACAACATGCCTCAAGGTTCCACCCCAGAGACAAGATGAAGGACAGATTGCGTAGCATTTTTTTGATGAAAGTCTATAACCCAATATCACTATTAATATTATTATTTTTATCATTTTGGAAATTTAAATCTTACAATATTACAAAGACCTGACTTCTGATGGGTCTGTTTGTGCCAGTTGATGCACCTGCAACCAAGGCCTCCTAAAAATTACACTACCACAAACATCATCATCATGACAAACTAACTTTTTCTTAAAAAAAAAAAAAAAAAGCCTCCAAAAGCCTGACCCAGGATCTGCAATGCGTAATGAGGATTTACCCCTGAAAGGGTGCGCAATGTTATTTGCGTTCAATTAATCACGACTGCTCCAACCTTGCTCGCCTTGAAAACGATATAGTATGAGATAAAAGAGCAGGAAACGACAACAAACCAG
The DNA here is from genome assembly GCA_011419295.1 of Clarias macrocephalus. NCBI lineage: Eukaryota > Metazoa > Chordata > Actinopteri > Siluriformes > Clariidae > Clarias > Clarias macrocephalus. Next base: position 5,114 of record JAAGKR010002678.1, on the reverse strand, counting down.
GACAGTGCGTAAATAAATTAAGCAGATAATAGATTACAAAAGCTTGTTGTGTGCGCGTGCACACAGAGCGAGAGGAGCTCGAGCGCAGGCAGGGTGGTGGCGGAGTCACACTGATTGTAACGGACGTTTCAATAACCTGACCGTTAACACGGAAAAACACGGAATGAGATGATGTTAAGAAATGAAAGAAGGCAACATTGTCTTGTAGAAAGTCTTACATCCAAGTACTGTTACATTCTGGGTGTATATACATAAAAGCGCACCGTTTAACAGACAATTCGGCATCCTGTCGACAACACCGTCCTTTCTGTTTAATAAGGAATTAAGCCATTTAGACGGCATGCGGAAAGATTCATTTATCTCTGAACACGGGAATAAATAACTAAATCCCAGCGGATTAAGGCTCACCTTTGGCTGCCTCCACCGTGGATAGCAGTCCGAGCAGCAGCAGCAGCAGCACTCCGCCCGCTGAGCACCGAGGGTTGGACCTGCCGTTCCTCATCCCGCAGTTTTGCTTGAAATAAATAAAAAAGAAAGCTTAAAACGCTTCCCTTCCCCTTCCTCCTCTTACACTTCGCCTTTGCTTAAAAAAAAAACAAAAATTATCCAGGAGATGTATCTCGGGTGACGGTGAGAGCTGTAAGATGGCTGCCGCGCAGCTCCGCTGCTTCAACGACTGCGCGCTCGCGCTCTCTGTCTCTCAGTTCTGCGCGTGAGTGACGTCACGCCTGTTATTCTCACTGCACGAGCTGATTATACTTACTGACCACAAACAGAGCCGCAGCAAATAGCTTCTATTTTTCTTTCTTTTATTTTTCATTGATATTGTTTATCAAGCTGCGATATGACCAAGTGGTCAGTAACTATGTTTGGTGCAAATTTCATGTCGCACCATCATCTATTAGATTTAAGGGGCGGAGCCACAGGGTGTTCTAAAGGGTGTTATGGCATCCTAATTGTCAACTCACTCACTCACTCACTCACTCATCGTCTATAACGCTTTATCCTGTATACAGGATCATGGGGGCCTAGAGCCTAAAACGCTGGTAAACCCTGGACGGTGGGAGGAAACCAGAGTACCCAGAGGAAACCCACCAAGCACAGTGAGAACATGCAAACTCCACACACAGACCTGAGGTGGAAATCGAACCCTTGACCCTGGAGGTGCGAGGCGACAGTGCTAACCACTATGCCACCGTTCCACTAACTGTTGTCACAGCTTATCCCAAATTCAAATTCATTCATTCATTCATTTATCTTGTATACTGCTTCTATCTGGAGCCTATCCCATTAGACTAGAGGCTAATATACCATGGACAGAGTGCCAATCCATCGCAACACACACACCATTACAAGATGCCAATCCATTTCAAAACATATACACACATGCATTTTGAACAATTTGGAAATGCCAGTAAATCTAATCTGCATGTCTTTAGACTGTGTAAGAGCACTCGAACGAAACCCACCAAGCAGCAACAGAAAGAACATGCAAACTTCACCCACACAGACCCAAGGTGGAAATTGAAACTTCGGCCCAGGAGGTGCGAGGCCTCAGTGCTATCCACTGTGCCATCGTGCCGCCTCTGACCCCAAATTATATTATCTTATATTATTATGTCATTATAAATGATTATATTATATAATCTCTCACTGGGTGGCAGAGCGGCTTAGTGGTTAGCACTATCACCTTGCACCTCCAGGGTCAGGGCTCGATTTCGGTCTGTCTGCATGAAGTTTGCATGTTTAGAATTTCATGGTCATTAAAGTATATATCTATCTATATATCTAATTCCCAAATTACCTACCTATATATATCTATCTATATATCCGTTCCCAAATTACCCATAATGTTTAAAGGGAATCAGGCATTGAGCTGGCAACCAGACCCTTTTAGTAACTGCCATAGAAATGGTGCGTATATCTCCAGGGTGCGGAGAATATGCACAATGTGCTGGAAAAAAATACAAAATTGTAATTCTAACTGATGCTGAATTAAATTTATCACTATACAAATATGATGGTTCCATTAAGCACTATTCTGTATAGTCACTGTACTGTTACAATTCATTTTGCAAATGCAGCGTTTTGGCTGGCTTACTCAGTGGCATAATGGTGCAGCAGGGAGTGTTGCTGGCTCACAGCTCCAGGGTCCACAGTCCAATCCTGAGCTCTGATTATTAGGTGTGGAGTTTCCCTTATCTCCTTGTATTCATAGAGGTTTCCTCAATTTCAAATTGGTGTTTACTGGTGTGATTAGGTATATGCATACCCCCAACCCCCCCCCCCCCCCCAAATAACCGTCCATTCTTTTAAATTGAAAAAAAAAAAAAAAAAAAACCTTGCTTGGCACTTTGCTTTCCACAGTCTTGCTCACACACCTACACTTAGTGTTCATTGCCCAGGTTTTTTTTTATTGTTACTGGCAACAATATAATTACTGAATAAACAATGGTTTACTGCAGGTATAAGCTCAGCCATGTAATGAGGAATAATGTTACCAGAAAACGATAATAGTAACGATCATATTAAGTAATATTAAGTATTAAGTAATATTAAGTATGACTGCAAATCAATCCCTGCTATCCCCTATATCACCCAAATGAGAATGGGTTTCCTGTTGAGGCTGGTTCCTCTAAAGGTTCCTTCCTATTGCCATCTCAGGGAGTTTTTCCCTGCCACCGTCGCCCTCAGCTTGCTCATCAGGAATTATTTGAAAATTCTGATTCTGATCTTTTCTCACACATCTCATATTGATTGTTTTTTTATTCTATAAAGCTGGTTTGTGACAGTGATCATTGTTAAAAAGCTCTATATAAGTAAAATTGAATTGAATTGAACAACCAGTAATCTGGAAAGGGGATCAGTTCTTATTGCAAATCAAGTTCATTTCACCTTATTTGAGACAGAAGTGCAACAATAGAACATAATTTCTAACAGTATTTCTAGCACTGGTCCAAATATGCTTATGCCTCTGAGATATTATTTCTGTAGTAACCACTACCTGACATCAATCCAAGACAAGACAAACGTTTTAAATAATTATTTATAATGTCTGGCATTAATTTCTCAGATTACACTATGTTTCTCGATGTAAGTTAATTGAATACATGTTTTAAGAAGCATAGCCGCATGTAGTGCCCTAGGCAAATATTCATTCACTGATTACAAAAGAAGCAAAAAACAAAGGGCACAGGTCCTATTTACATAGGGCTAAGTATAGAATAAACCATTTGTACCAATGAAGTTTGGGATTGTTTGCTTGCTTATGAAGTTCGACTTGGAACCCGCTCTGGCTGAGGAGTACTCCAAAAAAACGTTTACCTGAAGGGATGATCGAGTAAACATGAAGATGTACCTCAGTGAATCAGAATGGGGGGTTAAGGCAACAACGGACAATAGTAACGGACAATTCAACAGTATATATTATATATAAAGTATACATACAGTAAACAATAGAAAAAAAGTGATGAAATAATGGGAGCACCAGCACTTCCTGATATCCACATGGTAAGTGACACCTGTTCCTTTGTTAAGGCATATTTTTTGACTGGTTGCCCACAGACTACTGAATGTAGGCTATTGCCTAACAAGGTCATCAGGTTCAAAATAAAATATTAAATATGCTGAACTTACATTGAAATCCTTAGAATTAAAATTATTATGGTGAAAGAAATGTTTATGTCCATTAAACTCGAGAAGCTTAGGTTTTCCCTTAATGGCTCATTAAATTTGTTTGAAAGGATTTGGAGGCCTCTCTTAAAACATTTTGATTCTTTGACATCTCTTCCTGACTGTGCTGACTGAGCAACACCCCCCCCCCCCCTTTTTTTTTGTTTTTTTTGTTTTGTTTTTTTTGTTAGTTTGTTTTTGTTGTCTGTTTTGTTTTTACACTTTCGTTGTTAATTAGTTTGTCTGTCTAATCAGAATTGTGGGATGTGTGAACACAGGGGATTGGAAGAGGGATACAATGGGATAAACAAAAAGCAAAATGGAAGTTATGTCTGTTGTATTGAAATATTATGTTACCTGTGAAATAACTTCTAATAAAGAAAGTTAATTTAAAAAAAAGAATGAAAATTATTATAATAATTTATTTGATGTAAACAAAACTATTGGCTCCTACATAGTGCAAAAAATCTGATTTAGTAGAGTAGATAGATAGATAGATAGTTAGATAGATAGATCTAGTGATTGATACTTGACTGATTGCCTGATACTTTAATGATCCCAAAGGAAATTTCAAATGTCCGGCAGCAAAGTATAGTAACAACAGGCATGTAGTTGCAATTGCTTCATGTACATCACACAGCCACAAACACACACAGTACACATATGGGAGATGAGCAATGCTTCTACAGGAGTGACTATTTATACAGGGACATGTGATATCCCTGAACTATTCATATATGTGCCATGCTTCTAATCGTTGATCTTTTATAGCGTTTTTCATTTTAAAACAGTGTTTAAATAGATTTTTACTAACGTTTGTCACCAAAGTTTAGTTAGTAATAATGTAGATGTCACCAAACATCTATTTAAATGAATGGGGTTCATTATGCTAATATGATGCCTACACAAACTACATTTCCATAAAGATAAATCAGCTGGAAATAATATATAATATTACCTAAAACATGGCTTTATTTGTCGCATAAATTTAAAGAATCTGTCCTTGAATAAATACACAGGGCCTGGAATAAATACACCGATGTAGGCCTACAATATACAGACAGTTCTGGGCCTGTCTTCGGTAAGTGGATAGAACTTAACACAAAGGGCATTTGTTTCCCTCTGGCAATACATGAACTGGCTTGGAAAGTGTGTAAGCCCTCCTCATATTCTTACTGAATAGCGAGCTCATTGTCGCTACTCCGTAGAAAAGGACAGGACAATGTTAGACAGAACAGAAATACTTGAACAGAAATGGTATACATCCAGCCAGGCTTGCATCTGCATGAAGATTCAGACAGAGGACACAGGTGCGACTGGAGGAAGTTGACATGGTTGTATAGCCTATTTTGTTTACTGAATATACTGTTTCAACTTTTAATATTTATTTTCTATGAACTTCTCCATTAATATGTGTTTATGGTAAAAAAAAAAAAAAAAAA
>JAAGKR010002677.1:55132-88761 GCA_011419295.1 Clarias macrocephalus | reverse complement strand
ACAAAGAACATCTAACTTAAGAGAGAAAAGTAATAGCGCAATAATGATTGGAATATTTAACTATACATATTTACATGCGCGGTTATACAATACATTTATATGATGCAATAGAAATACTGTGTTTACGTTGTAGGTAAACCAACTAGACTAACCAAATTAATTAGACTATAAATTAAAAGAATAATAATTATATATATTGGACTGTTTCTTATTTAATTCACACACAAATTCTTATTTTATTTACACACAAATGATACTGTTTCTTATTTAATTCACACCCAAATGGGAATAAACATAGGATAGATGAATGAAGCACTGTGCTATTTACAAAAACACAAGATTAGGCCTAGCTAAATAATAAATGAATAAATATGTTTTTGCATAAATAATCTGTTGATGCTTAACATCTCGATATCGGCTTATACTAACTAATGGACGACTTGCGTGCAGCGCCAGTGTGTTTCAGGGCAGTAACCCAAACAGCGCTTTATCTGCCCTGCAGCAGCAGCACAACCTGAAAATCCCTAATTAGGAGAGCTGCGGAGCAATTAACACATGTCACAGTCGACATCATCAGGTGCCACTCTAATTTCATCACCAAAAGAGGATTTTCCCCCCTTCCTCTCTTTCTTTTTCCGTTGCTCTGAGACCCGCAGGCTGGGGTTTCAGCGAGAGCCGCACGCGCGCTTTGTTACCGACAGACGAATCAACCGAAACCAGTAAACAGAGCAGAGTAACAACCGAGGCGACATCTCTCTCTCTCTCTCTCTCAGACACACACACACACACACACACACACGGAGGAATCTAAGAACTAACCCACAGTACAGGAAAATTTCTCGTTAGATGACCATCTTTTTATTTTTATTTTGTCCCTTTAATTAAAGAGCGTCCAGACAAACACGCAGAAAATTACTGACAGTGGAAATTTCGAAGGATTCATCAACATCCAAAACGTGCCAAAATGAAATTAAATTACTACGACAAACAAAAGCATCCAACCTCAGCATCATTACCATCACCACCAACACAACAACGACAACAATAATAATATGCCTTACACTGTACAAACAAAATACTTATATCAATACAAATATATAATGTTATTATATAATTTCCATTGAGTAAATGTAGCCATGAACGTTTGCTTCTAAATGTATATTTTAGGGTTTATATTTTAAATGCTTTTCGTCATTTTGTAAAAAATAATAATAATAAAAATAAAATATCTTTAACCAATAACAAAACACATTTTAACAACCACTTTCTACATGTTCATTTAGTACAAACAATTTGCAAATGGTTGTGCAAATTGTATTTTAAATAAATTACCCTGATTAACGCTAATAATTCCCTGTAATTTTTTAAGAAAACAAAAATAGACGTTGACCTAAATAATTAAACCGTTATTCTGACTTTGTTAAACATGTAAAACAAGCTATCTCTAACTATTTTGTTTGCTTCACGTTGAGCTTATTTACGTTTATTGATGTTTACATATGGTTGCCTCACACACCATAACGATTAAAAGCAGGCATTTTGTCATAATTTTGTAAATTATATATATCAGCCTTGCGTCAAAAAAATCGGTAAATTCTGTGGGCAGTGTAATAAATGTGCAAAATTGTGCTTTGTATTTTTCTTATATCATCATAACAATAACTAATAAAAAATTAGCACTGACGTTCTTCCCATTTTGAAATAAATAAATAATATTTATATAATTAATAATAACACAACCATATATCAGTAGACTTAACTCCAGGTAAACGTGCATAGTTAAGTATAATTCCCAGTGGGTAGAAGAGAACAATAGCCGCTTAGTGTGGTTTGCCGGTGGTGTAGAGTGAGAGAGAGACAGCGAGGGAGAGAGCGAGAGAGGCTCGTGGCACTGGGCGTGGCTTCTTTCTGTCAATCAGCCACTGCGACCCGCATTCCTTGTTTTTGGCTTGTGCATCATATTTGCATCTAATTAGTCACCGGCTGAGAAGGCCTTCAGCTCATTTTCGGCAGCCTCCCATAACTCCAAGCTCCTCTCGCGCTACCTGCCGCGCACAATCGTAGAGAGGAAAAAGCGAAGAAGAAGAAAAGAGGACGGAAAAAAAATAAGATGCGCGGGCGTGAGAAGGGCAACATTATACTCAATGGCAAAACAAAAGCTCCAGGAGGGACAGAGAGATAAAGAAAATGGAGAGGTGGTACGAAGACTCGGCTGCTCTCTGTGTTTTGTGTCTATTTTTTTTTTCATCGCCCTCCTGGATTCAGGCACCATTTTGTTGTTAATCAGCCTCTTGTCATGACGGATACCTCAGCAGGTCACGGGTCAAAGTTGAACCGGGGGTCAGAAATAACACTGCCTGGGAGTCGAGCTCCAAAGCTGGACGCTTGTTTGGCAGTGGCCAGTGTGTGTGCTAAGGAGCAGGGTTAGGGTCTCTTTAAATTTCTCCAGTGTGAAACACCAGAAGAGGGGAATAGCACAGAGGTGTTGAAAGTCTATATGCACAAACCTCTGTATCACCAACCCACCGAGATGAAAAAAGAAAAGAAAAAAAAAATCACTACAAAGCAGGCTCACAGCTTTACATTCAGAAATAAATAGTTTATTAAACCCCAAAGAAAGAATAATGCTTATTTTGGTTGGAGTGTTGGAAGTGCAGGGTGGGGGAGGGTGGGCATCATTAAAGCGTGACGACCCCTGACCAAAACCTGGTTCAGTGGATAGATGAATAAAAGTTTTAATAGCTCATAAAACACAGTGATTCCTCTCAGCAAAGTTTTTTGTGACTGCATTATTCCTAGAGACCCATTTTTTTTTGATGAGTGAAAAGCCATTCACAGAGGCCTCTGCTGGAACTCCATCAGGACCAGAGAGAGGAGTAGAGAATGGGGAGCGCCATGAATGCAGCTGCATGATTGGTGAGCAGAGAGAGGCTCTCTTTTTTTACACACCCTCAGATAGTCTCTCTCTCTCGCTCGCTCTCTCTCTCTCTCTCTCACACACACACACACACACACACACACACACACACACTGTAAAAAAAATTCTCACTCCAAGCCTTTCACATGCAAAGCACATAGTCATAAGCCCTGCATGAATGGAAAGGGGGTTTGGATAAAAGGTCCTGCATTGTCTCTTGATTAAAACCCTCTCAGCCATATTCTTGTTTGCTCCACCCATGACATGCGCCATTTGCTCTGGTGAAAATGGCCCTGATGTTGATTCACTCACCAGTCGAGCTTGGCCTCGGGGCTAGATAAATAAACAGGCATCTGTTGTTTTATTTAATGCTAACTTCATCTCATCGTTCCCTTTCTTGCGTGGTGGGCCGGGGTCGCAAGGCCTCATGAGAGAAGTCCTTTTAGTATTACATCCACACACTCTGTCATTTAGAAAGGGAGGTGTAACATGGCATTTAACTGGATCCCTGAACAAATTTATTTGTTAAATTGTCTACTGTGGTGGATCATGGAGCCACATTGTTACAGTGAACTTCATATTTGACCTCATGGTCAGTTCCAATTTAGATATTTAAAGTTAAGGATTAATCAGTATTTTACATCATTGTGATACTCTAAAACATCTTACTAGTGTATTGAAGCTTTTCTCTTTAACCATGGGTGCTGTCCTCAGGACATGAGATTGTAAATATACAAAGCAAAGGCCTGAAGCGATAAATCTCCCTGAGCAGACCCTGCCGTCCTAACACACTGCCATTACTACCTGCACAACACACACTTTCTCTCAGACCACAGATCATGGTCTACTCTTCATTCAAACACTGTTTTACTTGTCCTCTTTTAACAGAGAAATCAGTCATGCCTGGAATGACATGTGAGTTTGCAAACAACACCAGTCTCCGGTTTCTCTGGATTTCAGATAAACCAGAAGCTATTGAGTTACACTGTGTCCCTACATAGATCATACTACCTAATATCTCTGTTTTTGTAGGGTGAGAAATTTATTGTGCTATAGTCGCAAGCTATTTTCCATCCACAATGAATTTCCAAAGTACTTTCAGCCAGTTCTTTGTACTTTGTTTTTTACATGTTTATCTGTCAGGCAAACCCCCACACAACTCTGCATTTTTTCAAAGGCACATGTGCTGGTTTGAATAGATGGAAAACCATTTTGTCATAATTAATAATGTGCTCAGAGGTTTCGGCAGCTAGAGCGACCTGAGGGTTTTATCAAATTCAATCTGATTGTAGGCTTTACTTTGTTATTTCATCTGATTGCCAAATGTATGTGTCCTTGAAAAAACAGGTAAAAAAAAAATAATTATTATATATATATATATATATATATATATATATATATATATATATATATATATATAATTTTCTAGAACATGGTCAGCTGAAATTATCTAACGATTTAGCTGATAATTATGTATTTTAATTTAGTAAAACTATAGTCTTTGTGCATTAATAAGTTCACATGTTATTATTGGTTATATTATTTCATTTTCTCTTTAGAATGGTTAGCTGAATGTTTAAAACAAAATGCTCCTGGTGTATTTATTTGTTTGAATAACATCATGAAGTATTCAGTTCTTTTATAAATTAAGAATTAACAATCTATTTTTAATCCATATATTTTACTTGTTTATTTATGATGCATGTATTGACATAACTTTTCATTATTAGTTATTCTTTTATTTTAGGAAAATATAAGATACTAAAATAGTATCAAATAGTAATGTATTTGATGTACTGTATATGTTCTATCAAGGAATCATACACTTCTCTGCAGTCTTGAGCCATCATTCTTTTCAACATCAATCTTATAACTTTTTTGTGTATACTACAAAATCTGTGAATTCACTTTTTCTGCACATGATTGGTATTTTTTAGTCCTTTTCCCTGAATATTCTGTGTTCAAGATGTCTTTAGAGCACAAACTCTTATGAAATAAGAAGTCTTCTTAGAAATGAGACCAGACTCCTGCTGCCCCCTACAGAATCCCTACCAGCAGCTCACTGGATGATATGTTGATGTGTGCGCATTTAAAAAAAAATGTGTCATAGAAAACTATATTTATTAGGTTTGATAGAAAAAACCCAAAAGACATTAAATTTGCATTAATTAGAGATATATCACATAGCAACATAAATGAAAGCACACTAAGTTGTTTTCACTGCACTTTGTATTGTGCAATATTTTGTCTATTTAGAAATGTAAAAAGATCCATAAACACATCTTTTTAAAAGCCTTGGTAATTAGTGAAATCACTGACTGGTATTGAGTGTAAGGAAGAGAGTGTGAAAAAGTTAAACACATTTGAAAAGTAACTGCTTAGGGTCAAGCATAGGCCATGAACTTGTACCTTTAAATAGTTAAATCTCATTGTTTTTGCAAAGTTTATTTTTGGAGTATATAAATGTATGCAATTAAAAACAAAAGAAGCCGGATTTATGGGCATCTTCTGTTTTATTCAGATCTTCAGTGTTTGTCAAGTGTATTTGCTATTTTTCAGGAAAAACAAATCTGTCCTCAAGCTACAGAAGATCTTAATTGATTCTTATTTTCAGAACGGTAAAGCTCTTATTTAGCTTTTATATTGTAAAATAATCCACAAGCACTTGGAATAATGGACAAACTATACAAATAAGCCACTTATAACTATGTTAAGTAGGACAAAAGAAGAGTTAGTAGAGCTTAATGTTTTAGGTGCCCCTGAACTCAAAGCACAGTTCAAAGGATTTGCATGTAATTGTAGATTTAAATTTCCCTTTTTTTCCAGAGGGCCTGGTGTCACATTCAGAGTTCAAGTCTGCTCCTGTCTGGGAGACAGAAGGTATGCGCATCCAAGCTGCAGCCATTGTCTGCTCAGTGAAATAAAACAGCAATGAGTGGATCACTTTCCCCTGGTCTCTTCAGTGCCTGCTATGAACCGACTTCCACTAAATCTTTCTTACCTTTCCATGTAGGAGGCTTCTATTATTTAATGACAGTGTACATGCAGAAGGATACACTGAAGTTACTGCCATTGTGTGACTCTGAATTTTTAGCAACTACACATCACGTTATGGCTGAGGTGATGTGTATGTATGTATTTGTGTATTTATGTATGTGAGGTGATGTGTATGTATGTGTTTATGTATTTGTCTATATAGATATAGATATTCTTATATGCAGCAGCTTGATACATATATTTGGAGGCTTCTACAGATTGCTGTATCATTTACTTGTATACTGTATACTAAATTAAATATTCATACATTAAAGTTACACCACATTTCATATTTTAAAAACTATTTTAAATTATGCAAATGAGATGAAGTTTAGACCAAAATGTAAAATGTGAACTAGTAGTGAACTTTTACAACAAGAAAAATGCATTTCATGTTATGAAATGTAGTGTGTTTCATGGACAAAGCATAAAACATTTAAGGTTCTAATAACACAAATGAAAGACTTCATTGCTAAAGTTTATATAATAGCAAATAATAAGTAAAAAATAATTAATAATGAATTAGAAACATTTATCATTGTTTTTCTATTGGTTATATATATATATATATATATATATATATATATATATATATATATATATATATTTTTTTTTTAAACAACTAGTGCATATGTCCAAAATGTGAGTTTGTGAAATGGTCATTTTATTTGATTAATTTTAAGAACAACTCCACACTCATTTTGATAATCTCATGATTTATATGGATTGTAAATATCAGGAAAAGTAGAACGAGAATAATTGTTCCTTTGTATTGGTTTTAATGATGTGTATTACATCCCCAATACCTAGTTTCTCGTTTCAAGGCCAAACAAATATTTCACCTACGTAAGGCATAACACATATTGATTTTGCATCCTGTTACAAGGACAAAATGACTATGTACATAAAAAAAAACGCAGGATCAAAATTAGATTCCTCTGATAATGCACCACCTGGGCCCAGTCCCCAAATGGTTATGATGTTTTTATAGGGGAGGACTTCTAGAACCTTCTAATTGCTTCCTGGTAAGCAAAAGAAATGGGAGTCTCCCTGGTGCGAGCAATGCCTGAAGAGCATGATCACAATGCTCAGAACTCGATTAGGATTTGCATCGAAATAAATTGATAAAAATGATTTGTTGGTTTTGGATCATGGGAATGTCAGGATAGATTAATGACTTTGGTTGTAAAGGCAAATAATATTTTGATGGCATTTGAAAACTAATACATGCACATTAATATGTTTGTCTTATTATGCTTGTGGCACTTTCAACAGACATAATAATTAATGCGGTGAATAATAATCTGTTCCTCTTTAAATCTAACATTTATTTACATTTATTAACTATAAGAAATTCATTTTTAGAATTTTTATGTATAAATTTATTTTGTATTATTCGGCAACTAAAGTCTGTCTATTACGTCAGAATCTTGTTAATATATATCAAATTCAAATTCTATTTGTTATTTTAATAGAAATATATAAAATATATAATGTAAAATGTATAAATTATTTGGAACGTGCCATATTAAAGGGGAAACGGGTGAAGTATATTCTTAAGGTCTTTCTATCATCCCCATAGATAGATACAGTAGATAGACAGACATTTTTAAGGAGGGCGGGTAGGGGCGTGTGTAAAGTCATCCCTACATGACGTGTCTCCGTAACCCCACCCCTCACGCTTCAACGTACCTCATTTCAGACATCACGCCACTGAGAAAGCCCCGCCTCTCGGCTCACGCTCCCCTTTATGAAATGGATGAGATTTGGAAGAAACTAGGAGGCTCTTCACTGTACCAGGTCGCTCTCCGCTCTGCACTACATCACTACAGTAACACCGGGATATAGGCGGACTGTAAAATATATTAAGTTATAACAATAGCAACTAAAAAAAAAAAAAAGCAACATAAATAAACCTGTGCGGGGGAAGATGCTGTTGAGGAAAAGCTGCAGTCTAGTTTTGAGCTGCATATTGCTCGGATTCATCTCTCTGCCTTTAAGCAGTAAGTACAATTAATCAATTACAATCAATTATAGTGGATAAATAACTAAAAACATTACACTGCATTGAATTAATAATTTTTGTAGATTCAGAGTGTATGTGTATAAAACTGTTTTATATATAATATATATATATATATATATATATATATATATATATAGTTGTTACATTATACACCTATATTGTATTATATTATATTATATTATATCATAACTTGTATTTTATTTTGTAGCTACTGTAAAAAAAATGAAATTATGTTTTAGTTATATAAACTCATATTTCCGTATTTGCAATACTTGTTGATAGTGAGTCAGGCACTAGGGATTTAAGCTACAGAGAAAAGATTCCTTCCTTTAAAATGGACATCACACATACATAATGAATTCATTAATAATATTAAAACATTAAATCCTTCCTTAAATGACTAGAATGAATGGGATTGACATTGCCACCTTTTATTGGTTACTGAATGACAGCATGTGCTGCGTCGTCCAATCAGAATGGAGCTCCTGTTTTGGTTTAGTTAGGAATGATGCATGGATAACTAGTAGGCGTGGTAGAGACTGGTTTCACTGTCTCAGGTGAGGTGTGGTGGTGCTGGTGATTGTGGTGGAGCTTTCTATAAGATTCATTATCTGTAGATGTGTATGAAATATTATTTCATGTAACTTGCATATGTTGTAGTAATTTGATTCAAAATATTGGCGCAGTTGTATGCGTGTGGTGACGTTAAGCCTGTATGTCTCTAATTTCAGAATTTGACATTTTATTTGACCCCCCCCCCCTTTTTTCATTTGTTCTAAGCATCGGTTAGTGCACCACCCAGATAACGTACTGTCATTGGTGATAAAGGTCACACTACACATCCTCTCTCTCTCTCTCTCTCTCTCTCTTTAAAATCCTGCTCTGTCATCATTGTAAGAACCTGAGAAACCCGTCTGGGCAGTGCTACAACTTCAAATGATGTTCAAAGCATTTCTTTGCTTCACTTAATAGATCTGTTGTAAAATAAATAACTAAAAGAATTAACCTTTTGTATGGTATAGTCCTACATATGCACAAAAGTTTTAAACATCCTTATTTTAAATCCTCAACAATGAGGAAAGCCAACAAAGAAATAGGTACAAGGGATGATTGTTTATAGTAATGTCTTTACTTACTGTATGTATTGTCATACTTGGAGTACACTATTACAGTGTGTACAGGATGACCCATTTTTTTGCTTTCAGTTTTGGTGGTTTCTCTCAGGCTGGTTACAAAGTGGGTTATGGAAACTGTTCTGTTTAAAAATGAAAATTTAGTGCAGAGGATGATCTGGTTATAAATTTACTTTGCGGCAGAGACAAAGGCCAGAAGGCCAGTAAATATAGCGCTCATGTAAAATTATAAAAGGTACAGAACGGGGCTAAGGAGAGAGCTATACTTTGATTCAAGTCAATTTTATTTATATAGCACTTTTACCAATGGTCACTGTCACAAAGCAGCTTTACATAATCAAAAGAAAATTGGGGAAATGAGTATGAACTGTGAGAAAATATGTATAAATCAAAATGATCAGATTGTCCCTGATGAGCAAGCTGACAGTGATGGTGGCAAGGAAAAACTACATGAGAAGAAACCTTGAAAGGACCCAGATATACGCATAAGAAAAGGTATTTCTTGAAAAGAGGGAAGCTGACAGCTTTTAACATTTCTATAGTAACCGAGTGCTGCTTAGTGATTCTGCAATCACTGTGGTGTAACAGTATTTGAGTGTAAGTTTGGGTTTTACTCAAATTGGCCATATTGAAGCAGTGATGAGAAATGAGGGAGTAAAGGTTTATATCAATGTACTCTTTCTAGTACTTTTACTACTTTTATTAGTACTTTTAGTTCTAGTACTTTTCTATATCACCAACTTACACATAGTATGGTGAAACTAGCTTTAAGGAGATGCTTACCTAACATTTTCAGCAGGAGTCTTCAATATTAGCAATCATGGTAAATATGTACAAAATAAAAGTTGTTAGGAGAATGCCTATTTGTATCTGTAACATGCATTAAATGTAATTATATATGGATAAACCATATGACATATCCTTCTGTAATTAATAAAATGTTGAAATCGTTGTGAAATTGCTATGGCAGCCATTCCCTAGCTTAAGAAGGCTGCGGCTTAATTTGAAATCTGAAAATATGTTGCGGCCCACCCAAACCGTTAATAACAAGACAAAACAAGACAAACAAGATGAAGTTGTTCTTTTGGCTGCTCCTGTTTCCAGGAGAAAAATATTAAATATTGATTGTCTATTGTTGTTTCAAACTATATTACAAAACTGAGCATTTGAATGCCAGCAGGGAATCGGACACAGGACACTGCTGTAGCATTACTGTATATGAGTGGCTTTCAGGTCAAACCGGGACTTTTGATTGTGCAGAATAACAGAACACAGTTATGAGAGTAAAACTCCCTTGATTATCCTAGAGTTTCACTAGTTCTTGGATACCAGCAAGGTAGAAATTTTTCTCAGACTGCCTGAGAAAAATGCCTCAAATTTTTATCAGACTGCCTGCTTCCCATCTAAAACTCTGGCCTCCCAGGAACTACTTTAACAGCCCAAACATGTGAAAATGGCTAAGAGCGAGGTCAAGCTTGTGCTGAGGATGTGGTAATAACTCACAGCCAAGTTCCTGTAATGTGCAAGTTGGTGAATAATTGTGTGTACAGTTCTCACAGACAACGTATCAGTCAGTTTTCAAGGATCAGGTGATCTACTTGCTGAAGGCTCTGGGGGCCACCTCTAAGTTACCTCGGCCTAGATTTTCATTCATGGACATATGGCCTTCTTTCAAACATTTGCATTTAAATGTTCTACTGCGACTACTACGGAGTCTTATGAATGTACTGTGCTTGAAGTATTCTGGTTTTAAGTCTTCAATCCTATGAACACCCCTCATAGGAATAAACCACACCTGTTTTAAAAAAAATCATCTTCAGGCTGGAAACCTTAACTCTGCTTTGCTGTGTTTCATTTTTACTTAGGATTACCGTTGATAAAGCATACAGTATGATGCAACTTGGTCTTGTAATCTTGTTGCAAACACCTTATTTTATGTAACTAGAACAATAGGAATTTGGAGGAGTGTCAAAAATAAAGCCAATTTTGTTACATTATACTGAGTTGATCAAGTTCACTTGTTCATTTCAGCACACCAGTGGCATTTTTCCCAGCATGAGGTTGTCCTTGTAGGTATGCAAAAAGTATCTCTTGTGTGACGCAGAGAAAGTCTCAATGGTGTGTACGAATACAAAGAGATTGTGATTTGAAGAAAGCGCACTAGGTTTACTTTTGACCTTTTCTCAAGAACTGGTTTAAAAAACAGCCACAAAACAAACCTCGGACAATCAACACTCAATAATAACACTCAACTCATTAAACAGGTGTGAGTGGAAGAAAAACTGCACAGAAGAACATAAAATTTTACTGATACACTAAAAGTATAAAGTTCTACTTTAATGTGACTGAAATATTATCTTTATGTAGGACATATGCTTGTGTTAAATGTAATTTAAGGTCAGGCTTAAGGTTAGTGTTTATATAGACTGTGACATGACCTTGTTTTTGTATGAATGGAGGAATGAATATATGGAAATCCCCAAATGCATGTGGTCTCTCGGAAGGAGTACTATTTTTACTTTAGGATTCCTTTGTGGAACATGGAAAAAAGAAAGTATGATTCATACGTTTTTGATTAAATTAAAATATATGTCACACGCAGATCTTTGGGCACACGCCAAGTCTCTCTCTCTTTTTCTTTATCCTGCTGCTGATCATAAATGTAGTTTTGCCATGCAAATTCTTGCGGAGGTAGGACTAGGATGGTCACTGAATTTCCTGTATTTGACTCAACAGTGTAATCATGGATTATTTTACTGCCCATACAGTGGCCTTTTTTTTTTGTTATTGCAAAACCCTTCTGACTAATGTCCATTGTCAGAAATTACAGCCGTTTGAAAAGTGTATTCAGTGTTCTCTGAGGTCTAGATATGTCTACTATGCCGGTCTTTCCCCGCCTCCATTGTCTCCTGTGTAGCATTTGAATTATGCAGAATATCTTCTGAGACCAATGAGCAACTGGTGGTGTGATTACTAAACTCCTCCTCTCACCATTGTTTTAAGGAGGCAGGAAAAAAACGTCATCAGCTGAAACAACCAGAGGCTAAAAAGTCCACAAATTAATTTCTCTGGAACAACCTGCTTATGTTTAACACGAGTTGCACCTACACATATTTTTATTCAACTCAGGCTTTTATGAGACTGTGGTTTAATTGAGGTTCTCTCTCTCTCTCTCTCTCTCTCTTTCTCTCTCTCGGCCCAGATGTTTTTTTAACGGCAGTAATTTATGTTAATTGTCATACCTGGCTACCTCTTTACATTATTACAACATATAATGGGCGTGCATAGGGTGTGTGTGTGTGCTTCTAAATTTGGGTGTGTCTGAACATGGTGCTCTGAGTGTACACAATACGTTATCTGTTTAAACGAATATTATGCCGCTCCCCACGATTAAGGTTTGAGATATTGGTAATCATTAACCGTTAATCATTATCAGCTTCCTTCATGTTCTTTTTGTTTTTCGAAGAGGGAAAGTATTCAAAATTAAATCAGAATGCTATAACTGATTGTTAATAGGTGTGGTGTGGAATATGTTGAAGTCTTTCTAAACCAATTAACAGTAACTGCCTAATGATTTCTTCATTGAAAGCTTCTTAAATTCATCCGCATAACATTGTTTAGAACAACAAGGGCTAATCATTGTTTAGACTGCAGTTCCCCTTACAGATAGCAGACGGTTAATGTCAAACCGCCCCTTTAAGATGTTGCTTTGTTTGCTGTGCTGCAGGTGCTGCTACATGTAACGAGAATCAGTTTCAGTGTGGGAACAAGAAATGCATCACAACCCGCTGGGTGTGTGACGGAATGGACGACTGCGGGGATGGTTCCGACGAGCTTCCTGCTACCTGCAGTAAGTCAGACACACTTATTGACTCCTATTATGAAAAGCTTAGAGTCAATTTTAACATTCACTCTTTTAATAATGATCCATCTCTTTTCCAGCTGAGAAGAAATGTCTGGCGTCGGAGTTTAACTGCAACGGAAGCCCTATTCAGTGCGTCTCCTCCAGGTGGCGCTGTGACGGAAAGGTTGACTGTGAGAACGGAGCCGATGAGCAGGGCTGCGGTATGCCATCATCACTAACATTACCTGAAACACCATTATGTAGGAAATTATGATGCAAAGCTATGTGATTATGCATACTTTGTTTTTCAACACCATGTGCTCGATCCTCATTTCGTTGTCTCTCTCACTCTCTTTGCTCAGCTCTGAAGAACTGCACAGCAGACGAGTTCCGCTGCGCAGACGGACAGTGTATCTCTTCCTCGTTCTTCTGCGATGAGGACGCTGATTGTTCAGATGGCAGCGATGAGGCTTCTTGCCCCAAGCCCTCCTGTACAGCTGGCTCTTTCCAGTGCAACAACTCAGTGTGCATTCCGCAGCTGTGGGCTTGCGATGGAGACGCAGATTGCGCGGACGGTTCAGACGAGTGGACTGAGCGCTGTGGCCAGAAAGAGACACCGAGCCCCTGCAGTGGACAGGAGTTTCAGTGCAACAATGGAGACTGCATCCACGGCATGTGGCGCTGCGACGGAGGCTTCGACTGCGCCGACCGCTCAGATGAAGCCAACTGCAGTGAGTATTTAGAGTTCAACACAGAGGGAATCAACAATGCATAGTTTTTTTGAATTATAACAAATTAGGCAGTGGAGCCAGACTGCTGGATCTTACTTTGAAATTGTGTAATATGCACCTGCCGCCAGTCAACTACGAATGATTGTGATATGCTTTGTAATAGCTTATTCTTGACAGCTCACCCTTAATATGGTTGTTTTTATTGCTAGCTGTGGCAGCTTGTAGTCTCGATGAGTTCCAATGTAACGATGGTAGCTGTATTCCTGGCGTCCACCAGTGCGACGGCGAGTTCCACTGCAAGGACCTAAGTGATGAGAACGGCTGTGCCAAAGGTGAGCGAATTTTCTAACACAGGTGTGGCAATATGGGTTACATCCTGCTTATTTGCTACTAGGCATATTTCTTCAAACATCAATAATAATTATGGGTGAATATTTTATGTTTCCCTACAGTGAGTAAATGTGAAGGCCCGAACAATTTTCAGTGCCGCAGTGGAGAGTGTATCAGCATGGATAAAGTATGCAACAAGCAACGTGACTGTAGAGACTTGTCTGACGAGCCCATCAAAGAGTGCAGTAAGTGCAAATGCCAAATAACCAAGTACACACATACAGGCAAGACCAAACCCTAGATAAATCAGAAGACTAAGAGAGAGAGAGTAGCATAGAAAATTTTATTTCACAATGGAGTTCATGATTTTAAGCCAGAAAGCGTTATATTAACATTATCTAATACTTAGCAAAGTTCTCAGATTCCAGTAGAAAAATCATCAATCTCCCAAGTAGGAAGAAACAAACCAGTGTTGGACCACCAACATTCAGCCAATCAGAACTTCAGCAAAAAAAATAAGTTAAGCCTTTATTTGTCAGACAAACATTTATTTTTTTTCTTTGCAAATCCCAGCTTGGGAACTAGTGTCAGAGCGCAGGGTCTGTCGTGACATCCCTGGAGTAGACAGGGTTAAGGGCCTTGCTCAACAGCCCAGTCTGGTGCAGCTGCGGCTTAAACTGCCAACCTTCTGTTCAGTCACCCAAAGCCTTAACCCACTGAATCTACCACATGCCCCTAAGAGGCGTGTCTGCAAACCTGTACAACCTTCAAAAACTGTGTTCTACTGGGGTTCTTTGAGTAGATAAGCATTTCTAGGTTTCTAAATTGATTCTGTTTGGAATTCCTCCAACTTATATCACAGAGGAACAAATCCTAGAACCCTGGAATGCACGAAACATTTATGTGTTTTGGATGCGTAGCTTTATAGGCAGCACCGACAGGAGGGGCTGAATTTGTTTGGATTTTGAGTTTCAAAACAGCTATCTTCTGCCCAAATCCCTGACTATAGCTTTAAGCAAAGGATAAGCAAAGAGCGGTGTCATTTTCTAAAAGACCTGACTCCCTTTCTTCCATTCCATTTTTCCACAGATGTCAATGAGTGCCTTGAAAATAATGGAGGCTGTTCTCACACCTGTAATGACCTGAAGATTGGCTATGAGTGCCTCTGCCCTTCAGGCTACCGCCTTGTGGACCAGAAACGCTGTGAAGGTAATGGCAGTGTTTAAGCAGTCCAAATTTCACATCCACAATGTTAAAAAATAAATAAATAAATAAACTTCCTAAAACCGAAAAATACAAGTTCTTTGCTTTATTCTTGCTCCATAACCATAACTTCACAGCTAATATTCCAGTGGACATGTTGAATCTCTAGCATTTGTATTTGATATCAAGCATGTTTTCTGCTGCAGACATTGACGAGTGTGCTGACCACAGTGGACATGTTGAATCTCTAGCATTTGTATTTGATATTAAGCATGTTTTCTACTGCAGACATTGACGAGTGTGCTGACCCTGACACCTGCTCTCAGGTGTGCCTGAATTTAGTTGGCAGCTTCAAGTGCGATTGTCAGGAGGGTTATGAGATGGATCCAATGACCAAAGAGTGCAAAGTTGATTCTGGTAAGTCAAGATCTTTCTCTAGAAATATCTGCCTTTACACAGGGGTAATTTTGGTCGATAACAATAGAATCGGAAACTGACAGGAAGCTGAAGCTGTTTCCACTGGGAAAGTGAGAGTAGATGGGTCAATCTGAAGCCAGATTTTATGACCATTTATTCACACTTCTGCTTATTTTCTGATCAGGGAAAGGTAATGTGAAAGGGAAGTGCTCAATAGATAGCACACAGTATGTTGCTAGCATGGTCACATAACTGCAATCAGTTAAAAAGCTGTAACAGACAAATGGATTAGTGATCTGGGATTCAGAGAATTATGTCTTAGCAACATATTTAAAAGATTACAAAATGATTGTGAAAAATAAAATACACATTTACCTCTAACTGCTAGCCTTTGTTTTCTTGTCCTTCAGATAACATTCCCTACCTGTACTTTACCAACCGTCACGAGGTGAGGAAGATGACACTGGATAAGCAAGAATACACCTGTCTGATCCCGAAACTGAAGAACGTGGTGGCACTCGACATGGATATGTCCAGTGGGACAATCTTCTGGTCTGATCTATTCCACAAAAAGATCTACAGGTGAGTGAGTGTATCAAATTAACTAGTGCTATGCAAATGTATTTGAGCCACCTCTCATTTCTTCATATTGAAGGAAATAAAATGAAATGATTAATTACTTAAAGATACAATTTAAAATGAGTTTTTTTTAACAACCTCAGCAGCAACCTCATTTTCTCATTTCCAAACAATCAGTATACTAATCACCAGCCTAATCTTTTGTCATCATCTGCACCTGTTTCTCACTGGTTCAAGCCTTGAAATAGATGTTTTTTAAGCTCGAATGATTCATAGGTCACTGTGTGGCTTACCAAAAAAAAAAAAAAAAACATTCCTCTGAAACTTGTCAGGTACAGAGACTGAATTTTCATTACAGATACTTCTGTCTCAGCAGTTGGGTGACAGGATGCCCGCCAGCCAGTGAGAGTATCACAGTTTGAGATTCAAAGTAAATTCCTCGTCCTAAAGCAACTTTTTTGTTTCACAGCACTCCCATAGACAAGGCTGCTTTTCCAGGCAACCACATCACCTTGATTGGCAGTCAGATTTCCTCTCCAGAAGGCTTGGCTGTTGACTGGATCCACGGCAACATCTACTGGACCGACAGTTCCATTCAAAGCATTTCTGTGGCAACAAAGGATGGGTCCAAGCGCAGGACTCTTATCAACAAAGGGTTGAATAGACCACACGCTATTGTTGTAGATCCCGAGCACAAGTAAGATATGGTTTATGTGCTACAAAATGTTCCTATATATTATTAAATGTAATGAGTAATGCACGACTCAATATAGTAGTCTCAAGTTCTTTCTTAACACACCAGATCCGGTCCTATCATGTTGTTCATGAGCTGGATCAGGTTTGGTAAAAGCTGAGGAAGCTCAAAACTGTGTGAGGACTGTGGAGGAAATCCCTGGTCTATTAAGTAAATGGCTTGTGTATTTTATTGCCACTGTAGCTTCATGTACTGGACTGACAGGGGAGAGCCAGCCAGGATAGAGAAGAGTGGTTTGAACGGGGCAGATCGGACACCTCTGGTCACTGACAACATTGCCTGGCCCAGTGGCATCACACTAGGTGAGGAATAATTTTACATTTATTTTAGACATTATATACCTTATATTTTAATTTCCTGACCTTATATACAATACCGTAATCATTTCAATGCAATACAAATGCTCCACTGTAGGCTAGTTTTAACTACTACTGTTTATCACCAGAGACACTAATATGTATTATATTTGCCTCTGTGTAGCCTTTAAAAGATTAAATCTGAGAGGAGTAGTTGTTTTTGTTGTTTTTTTCTTTTACCCGATATAGTATAGGACAGTCTAAAAGTATGAATGTGCGTTTGTTTGTGTTCAGACTTGGTGAATCAGCGTCTGTACTGGCTGGACTCTAAACTGCACATGCTTTCAAGCATTGGTGTGGACGGTGGTTTGCGTCATACACTCATCGTTGACGAGTGGCAGCTGGCCCATCCGTTCTCGCTGGCTGTTTTTGAGGTGCGAGCATGTGTTGAATTGGTGGCAAGCTGTAATCCATGCTGGTCCAAAAGCATTTACAGCAAACTAAACAAATCTGTCTATGTTCAAAAGTAATTAAGAAAACCCTTTCACCCCAAAATGAATTCAGTCTGAGGTTTGCTCGCTAATTTTCCGCTTCTATATTTGGAAGAAATGACATGTAGTAAAGACAAAGTCATTAGTATTCATATATATGTATACTTCCTGTTAGCTCATCAAAACCAGGAAAAAACATAAAATAAAATAAAAGATTAGCTTCCAAATTTCCACATTCACATTTGGAAGAAATGTGTAGTAAAACAGGAGCTAACAGCATTAATATATGAATGTCATAGAGTTTGTTAGCCATCTAGCTAACCTGCCTCATTTCTGAGAGAATTTTATAAAATATTTTTTAATTATGTATAGATGCTAATATTATTCTTTGTTAGCTTTAACAGCTAGCTAACATGATCTAGCCTAACAGGATTTCTTAGACGATGTTTAAGATAGACTGGGTAATGTTTAAAACATGCACAGTTTAAACAAGCCAGATAACTAGCATGAA
Organism: Clarias macrocephalus; assembly: GCA_011419295.1. NCBI lineage: Eukaryota > Metazoa > Chordata > Actinopteri > Siluriformes > Clariidae > Clarias > Clarias macrocephalus. Next base: position 70,493 of record JAAGKR010002677.1, on the reverse strand, counting down.
CTATCATGACATTTTTGAGAGAATATTTCAGACATTTATACATTATTATTATCATTATTATTATTATTATATTTACAAGTAAAGCTAGAAAGATAGCTAACGTGAGCTAACTTGACATATTTTATAATATTACAATTTAGCAACATATATTTTTTAATGATTAATATTATTATTAGTATTATTATTATACTTGCAGGTAAAGCCAGCAAGCTAGCTAACGTGAGATAACCTGACAGTATTTCTGAGAGATTTTAAAGACAAATGTAATAATATTCAAATCTAAAGCTAGCAAGCTAGCTAACCTGACAAGAATTTAGCTAAAAAAATTATTTATAATTTTTAAAAAAAGTTCATAATTTTATTATAAAGTTTCTTTATAATAATTATTTTTTCTTTTTGACCCTTGGATTATATGTATTGTGTTACACAGGAGAAAGTGTTTTGGACGGACGCATCCAGCGGCAGTATCCTGAGCGCGAATCGTCTGACGGGAAAAAATGTTATGAAAGTAGTGGAGCACCTACAGTCTCCCAAAGACATCGTGCTGTACCACAACCTCAAGCAGCCCAACGGTGAGGGATTTAAACGTCCTGTTCTGACAGAAGACATCCACATTTGTCTCTTTTGCATGACTCTCTTTTGGTTTGCTGTACAGGTACAAACTGGTGTGAAGAAGGGAATCATGTAAATGGAGGCTGTGACTATTTGTGCCTCCCAGCTCCACGAGTGAATGAACACTCCCCAAAATACACTTGCACCTGTCCTGATCACATGGTCCTTGGCCCTGACATGAGGAAGTGTGTGGAAGGTATGCATGCAGTTTCATAGACATTTCTCATCAAGACAGTCGTTTTCAACTATTTTCATACCGTACTTCTTAGTACAACATTAGTTTTCACATGAATTAAAAGAATGGTTTTGCTAAGAATAAAATGTAGGCTGTTTTTGCCTTACTTTCAATGTAGTCAAAAATTGATTGATGTCTGATGTTGGCTTAAAAACATCACCCTTGGCTTAAAGTATAAGGCTAAAGTGGTAGACGTGTCTGTTTTTCTTTAACAGATGCTTCAAACCACATCAGACAGACTTGCTATTGTGGTTGAGCACAGAGTCTGACCTACTCTAATGTTTAAGACTAAATATAACTCCATTGAAATATCAAATGCCAAGTGAAATCCATTTTGAACAACCAAACTTACTGTATGTTTTTTCCTTACAGTTTACAAATTGTGATGTTTCTCAGTAATCTTTGGCTTGACACCAATGTAACATGGTGCTCACAACTTTTTCACAGCTGTAAAGTCAGGACCAACTACACCAGTGATTGGACCTCCGGTTCCAGCTGATACTACACCAAAACAACCTGCCATACAAAGCACCACCACAACCACCACAATCAAACAAACACCAAGACCTACAGCCCCCACAAGTTCCTCAGGCGCTGTTGGGCCTCGAAAGAATATCCCAGATACCAAGGCTGAAACCAAGGGTCAGGAAGGTAAAAAATACTTCCTAATTATACATGTTATATACTAGATAGCTCTGTGTGATGCAATATATGTATCAGCATTTTATGATAATTTTTCCTTTCTTATGTAGGTTCAAATGATGTGTATGTTGCAGTCACTAGTCCGTCTGAACACTCTGTCGCTCTCTACATCATCCTCCCTATAGGTATGTGCATAACCTATATATGGCTTATACTGTATGAGACATTACAGTATTTACACCTATGTAGTATATTCCATTCTTATAATATTCCCCCTCTTTTTCTCATGCTGCTCAGTGGTGTTGTGCCTGAGCGCATTTGGCGGAGTGTTGCTGTGGCGTCACTGGAGGCTGAAGAACACTAACACCATCCACTTTGATAACCCTGTGTACCAGAAAACTACAGAGGACCAGGTGCACATCTGCAGGAGTCAAAGCCAAGATGGCTACGTCTACCCACCAGTAAGATCACAATGTCTCATTTAAACAAACCAAGTCTGTTAGACATCCAGCTGTGATTTAATGGAAAACAGTTGAAAACGATTAAACTTGGAACTACTACTGTACACTATCATTTACATCAACATTTTAATTCTGTAATTTTTTGTTCTAGTTTCTATTTGCATGCAGTTTCTGGCATTCATTTTTTTTCTACTTTTCTGTCTGACCCCTTTCTCTCTCATCCTCTTTTTCAGCATCAGATGTTGTGTTTGGACGATGAGGAGGACATTGCGTGATTGTGCTCTCAGTAAGAAAAACAGTCCCACAGGAGATCAAATTTAAAATACAACAAAGACTCAAAGCACTGTGGATGCTGCTTACATGCTTTGAGTTATTTATTTATTTTTCTAAATTGCACAAACCTGAATGTGAAGGGAAAATCCACAGAATGACGCATTCGCATTCTTCTTCTTGAATAATGGACGCACGAGAACTTCATCACCACGATATAAAAAAGCCACTAAATGTCAAAAACTTTGATGCCTTCTGGCAAAGGTCCTGTGGGAAATTACTGTCATCAGATTTCTATGTTGTTAGAAAACACATGCTTTTACTATTAGACGCACAGTTAGATTAAACCACTTAGAATCTAAACTAATATGAAGAACTCAGCAACATTGTCAACTTGAAAGAAGATTGTATATTTAATTAAAATTTTCTTTTCTTTCTTTCTTTTTTCTTTTTTTTTTTGGCAAAGCCTCACATGGGTTACACGTGACACATTCATACATTATAAGCAGGAGAACGCCCTTAATTATGGAGAAACCTCGCTCTGACAGCATCTACTGCAATTTAATGGAAGTATATTAAAGGAATACTTTAGTACTATAGTAATGTCATCCCTTTCCACTAAATTTTTCAGCTATATGATGTTTGATTACCATGCATAAGAAAAGAACAGAAATCCTGTTTACATGAACAGACCTATAATGGAACCTTACTTATCTTGTTTTATAAGGGAAGAGGAAATGCTGAATTGTACAATTAGTTAACAAATAAAAAAAAACTATTACAGTAAAAAGTAAAGGTATTTGGCAGACCTTCAAGATTTTATTTTAAAAAAGGAAGGAAAAGGTTGAAATTCTTGCCTATGGTAATCATGTTCTCTAAAGACACTATGGATAAAATTACAGGAATAGTTTTAATAAAGCTGGAGTATTCCTTTAATAGAGTGCGTGAACATTGCACAATTTAAATGACTGTAGATGTCAGGCGTTTAATATTATTGATGAATGTGTTTTGTATTATAGCCAATATTGGGCTTTACACAGTTAGACATTGACTTGTAAATAATATTCAGTTATTTTTCGCTATGTGAAGGTTTACCTTTGCCTTGCACTATTTTTTATCCCCCTCCAGTTCACGTTATCATTTTGAATGATGAACTAGATTGCAGTACGAAGTTATATTGCACTGGTATAGACATTGAAATAGAGAGAATTTAAGCATCCTGAGCCATGTCAGCTTTTTATATGACGGTCATGACACTACTGTGACTTGTTAGGCAAGACAAGTCACCTTTCCAAAGAACTATTCAGGGAGAAAAAAAAAAGAATAAAAAAAATAGTTAGAAAGGACGTTTTGTGATGCTGGCGTTTTGTACTTGAAGATAACAGATTGTTACCTCTTGTTGAAGAATGCAGGTGAAACAGAAGCTTTATTACATTTGCTGTGAACGATCGTCAACATGTTAGCTCTCGTGCTTTCAGAGATCTCTGTCTGTATACGATGCCTTTTGTAGATTACTAGGATACGTGGCTTATCTGTTTGTTCTCGTTTGAAACATGCCTTATGATGAGAAAATGATGTGTTGCCTTAATCCTCAGGTTTGGGAACATTTACAGAATAACTGGCCAGAGTAATACAACCTGACGGCTGTAGTACATGTAAAATGTAAAACTTTATTTCTTTTGGGAGAGTAACTTTAAAATGATATTTAAAACATCAAATCATGTATATTGACTACGCTGCTGTTTTGTTTTTGTACACTCCGTGAATTGTGCGGGAAATTATTTTGAGAGATTGCAGTTGTTACAGTAGATGAAGTCATATCCTGAAGTAAATGTAAAATGTGTACATAATGCCTGTGTATATATCTTTTCTGTCACTTTTTTTTTAAGTTTGTATATTTTAAACCACAGATTTTGTAAATATGAGAAAAGTACTTTATTTATTCTAACAAATCTATATAACATGTCATTTTATTTTCTCATGTCATGAGGTACAAGGCTGTTCTTGTAAGAAAAATACTGGTCAGGCTTTATTTACTGTAGTTTCTGACACATCCTCAGAAAAAAAGGGTACTGAACTCGAGAGTATCACTCCAGCTACAAAGAATGGTACAGTACCTTTTTCTGTAACTACTGAAAAAACTTGCACTGTTATAGATGAATTACATGCAGCATATCTTTATTAACTCTGACCTGCTGGTTTTCAAATAATGCAAATAATTGAGCTGTCACACTATAAATCAGTGGACGGTTCTTGTGTAGCCTTTACCTAGGTGCCGTAAAGGTACAGTATAAATATGGTACAAATTCTATAAAAATTTGACTTTCTACAGTACTACAGTTATATTTACTTACATGAAACATGTTTGGAATTGTGTAAGATGTGCTACCATAATCCATCTGTAACAACACAGACATTGCTATTGCAATATATAGTAATTGCTTGTGTTAAAATTTCATGTTTTATATTTATAGAAAGCAGCACCAAAAATCCAACAAAAGCAATGTACTATACTTTAAATTAGCCATGTTAACATTAAAAATGTCATATTGTATAATGGCCATCAAAAAACATGTCTATAAAACAAACATGTCTGTAATACAGTGAAGTTGTTTATTACAATGCTTGTGCCTTTTGATAATCTTACCAGGCCTTACCTAAGTGTACATAGCTTGAGTACTTTTGATTCATTTGCTTTAAGAGAAAGATTAGTCTGTAATAGACTACGTAATGAGAGTATCCTGACGGTTCAAATGAAGGAAACAACACAAAAATAACAACTGAATATTGTTTATTTTGTGTTATTGTTAAATAAATGTTACCTTTAAACATGACCTTATTAGTGTCTTGATTTATTTAATATTCATTAAAGGAAGAAAGAGAGAGCACTTGATCAGAAACATGCAGGTATGGTAAAATTACTTTAATTTTACCTGCCACAAGTACCTGTAAGTCCAGAAGTCTCTGTATGTACACGGACGGCTGGTTGCAGGGAAAGAAAAGACTTACATTTGTACAAAATACACTATACTTTTGTGTGCACCAATTTGATTTGCCTCAATTAGACTGCAGAAGCTTCATGAGAGTTTCAGCTGAACTTTGGAAAGGATTTTTGCACAGCAGGAACCAAGACGGTGGCACGGTGGTGTAGTGGTTAGCACTGTCGCCTTGCACCTCCAGGGTCCGGGTTCGATCCTCGGCCAGGCTCGATTCCCGTCTCTGTGTGTATGGAGTTTGCATGTTCTCCCCGTGCTTGGTGGGTTTCCTCCAGGTACTCTGGTTTCCTCCCACATTCCAAAGACATGTAAGTTGATGTTGGTTAATTGGCGTTCCCAAATTGCCCGTAGTGTGTGAATGAGTGAGTGTATGTGTGTGTGTCTGTGCCCTGCGATGGATTGGCACCCTGTCCAGGGTGTACCCTGCCTCGTGCCCGAAGTCTCCTGGAATAGGCTCCAGACTCCCGTGACCCTGAATACAGGATTAAGTGGTAACGATAATGATGATGAGGAACCAAGACCTATTGTAAAGACAGATTTAAATAAAAACTATTAATTTAACATGCTATTATCTTACACGACATGCTAGCAACACTAATCTTGCAGCTCCAGTACAAAAATAAGCAATGAAAACAAAATGTGTAAATGTATTCATAGCCAGACTTTTCCTTTAGCATTACGTGTTGAAGGACATTATAAGCCTTATGGATTGATGATGAAAATATCCCAGGTGTACATTAGCTTTCATTACTTTTATTATTTATTTGTGTGTGTGGAGTTTTTTTTTTATGATGCCACAACTTTTTTAAAATCTAATTTCAAAGCTAGAATATACTTGAAAAGTATATCAAAACTCTCGGCATATGCATGAAAGAAAAATTACTTGGCAAACATTTTCATCAGAAAATTCCCATTGAAGAAGCTTAGCTTTTAGATAAAACTGATCACTTTTTACACACATGACCGAATTAGTCATACATCGTAACCATAAAGTATGAGTAACCATAAAACCTCTTCCTTTCTTTACATAGAGTGGAAAAAATGTGTGTCAGCCTACTGTCTGTGTGTGAAAACCTGATCAATAATCCAGCGATAAGGGTATGTTGATAAGATACATTCCCAAAGAAATATGCAAAAGGCTAAAAATGTAGTAATCATAGACATTTTACGTAGTATCGATTTTTATAGTATTGATTATCTAGTTTAGATATACGTAGTATCGATTTTATGCACAATGTGTGAAATATACTAATATAATGCAGCATCATATTTCTGAAGGTATTGCATGTTCCTGTTAATTTCTTCCTGCTTGCATAAAGGCTGAAGACTGGGTGGAAGGTAGTGACTCATCACTAGTGGTTTCTGTGTACATTTCTGTGGCAAAGCATCTTATCAACATATGCTTATCTCTCTATTATTCATGGGACTTACACACAGGGCCATTAAGCAAAACCATGTTTTTCACTCATTTCAGACACTTAAAATGCTTCATGGGTACTTTTAAATTTTACTGCAGTGAAGCTAAGTAGGCAGTCATACTAATAAAATTTTAATAATGTTGTAAATCAGGGAAGCATGAAAGTGTTTTGTGCCCAACATCTCCTGGGATAGGCTCTAGGCCCACGCGACCCTTTCCACAGGAAAAACCATATAAGGGATGAAGTTTTATTTCCTACAAAGCACCCAGCAGTGTTTACAGTATGTGAATGAAAAAAAAGAAAAAAAGAATTTCACTATATGTACAAAGGTTTATATATATATATATATATATATATATATATATATATATATATATATATATATATATATATACTGTATACAGTATATACCTTTGTCCCTATAGTGAATACCATCTTAATGCTTCAGCATACCGAGACATCTTGGAAAATGCTCTTCTTCCAACTTTGTGGTAACATGACTGTACCCCAGTGCACAAAACGAGGTCTCTAAAAGTGTGGAACTCACACAGAGCCCTGACCTCACCACCTTCGAGCATCTTCGGGATGAACTGGGGTGGAGACTGTGAGCCAGGCCTTCTCGTCCAACATCAGTGCCCGACCTCATGAATGCTCTACAGAATAAATGGACACGAATTCCCACAGACACACTATAAAATCTTGTGGACAGCCTTGCAAGAAGAGTGGAAGCCGTTATAGCTGCAAAATGGGGTCCAGCTCCATATTAAAGACAGTGTAATTGCAGGTTTGGCCAAATCTTTTTGTCCATAGTGTATATTCAGAATTTCTTTATATGATTGTGATTTCTTTTATGTATTAAATTATTAAAAAGAGTATGCAGAGTTGGCAGAACTACTGTAACTGGGTTACCTCTGATTGGACTGCTTCCCTGTCATGGGTGGCTCTTAGAGCTCACGCCACTTTGTCTTTGAATGTATTGTCTTTGAAATGCTTTTATTTCCATCCACAAGCATAAGCATGGACGTATGCACATTTTCAAGTTAATTAATCCTATTGTTCGTTGACTGTGAAGACGAAGGACTCCTTCCTGGACTTAGCAATGTGTGACTATGTGACAACAAACCCATAACCATGCATTGTGTATTTTGAACATGTGATAAAGTAGGTTATGAAGGTCCATTTATTTCAGTCATCTCTAAGCTGATACTGCTGGACCAGTGTGGTCTGTCAATAAGTTTCTGGTTGGAATGTAGACAGACAAGAAACTACCATGAGTCAGACATATTTTTAGATACTGAGTCAACGTTCCTTCTTGAATGGCTCTGTGTTCAGGTACATACAGTATACTGATATACATCCACTTTGAATCAATGCAGATGGATGGTGGCTCTATCTTGTTCAGCTTTCCAAAATCTTTTAGCATCACGAACTTGATTTGCATATTCTAATGTTATCGCCTCTGATTGGCCTGCTTCCCTGTCATGGGTGGATCTTAGAGCTCACGCCACTTTTGAAGGTGTGTGTGTGTCGCTCATTGCTATGGCAAAAGAATGCATTTGGACACACGTCAGAGAAATGAGCTAAAGCATCATCTACTTAAAAAAAAAATAACCACACTGGTATTCAGAAATGAGAGCGAAAAAAACAAAACAAAACAAAATCTGAGTAGGACATCGATGTAGTGCAGATGCAACAAATTAAATATTTGTCTCTAGTTAATGTTTTACCCTTTACTTTTCCCAGTTGAATATGTTCCCTAAATGTGCTCGTAGCACCATTATGAGTTTGCAGTTGCTATAGAGGTATGGAGTTATGAAAAGCAATTGTGTGTCAGGTGGCCATCCTATGGGACTGTCACATCACCAAGGGGAATCGAACTCGACCCCGGCAGCCGACTGAGACCCGGCTTAAGTTTCAGCGCCTCTGAAATGTTAATTACGGTTTCCATGGGCACACGAGTAACAAAGCCATGATATTAGGCAATCATTTACTGTAAGAGTTTACTATTGCTCCTTTTCTTTCCTGGTCTCAGAAGGCATAGGGTATTAGAGTTGGTAAGATATTAGTAATGCAGATCGACAAAAGGCAATTTGCACACTACAATAATAAAAACGAAAATTACCATTACTGGATGGTAATTACTTTGTATAATATTGATAGTTCTTCTTTTAGAGTAACTTAATGTAAAATGTATGTTGTAAATTTATGTTGTTGCATGTATGTAGCACCCTGGTCCTGGAGGAACGTTGTTTCGTTTCACTGTGTACTAACTGTATATGGTTGGAATGACAATAAAAGCCTACTTGACTTGACTTGACTTGGTTTATTATGTTAATACATATTTCTTACAACAGAAACAGATGAATATTTAGAAACAAATGATAGTTTCACAATTTTAAAGACCGTAAATGACATGATCTATGTTGGTTAATGATTTTTAAGAACTGTCTGGTTCTGTGAGTGGTGGACCACCAGGGCAGGTCCGCTCAAAATTATAGAATTTGTTCATTTTACCGCAAAGTCATTACCTTGTAACCATAACCTAACCTGGGTACCCGACAAAGATTTATTCATGTAGCCATTCTCGTCAACGTAATTTACACAGAATACAAAATAATTCTAGATAAATAATCTTCTAATTTTACATTAGAATAGTCTTCTGTTCTACATCCTTTTGCTCCAGAGTGTTTTTCTTCAGAACTAAATTTTTCAATGTAGGTTTATGAAAAGCACTGATGCCTTGCCTGAAAGAAATAATGTTGAGAACGAAAACCTTTTAAATGTGCATGCTGTTCTAAATTGATGATAAAAAATATTCAACATTTAAGTGCTGTTCTCTATTGAGTGTGAGAATTTGCCCAATGTACATAATAAAAAAATGGCTGACGCTTCGGCACTTTTTTAGGGTTCTGGGTTGTGGTATAGCAACCACTTGGTCCACGATGTATTCTTCCATTTAGCATAAGTCATTTAGCCCTTGATTCTATAACCCAAATGTATGTACATAGTATGATGCCTAGAAGTGTTTTGTGTTTTGTTGTTTTTTCATACCAAGGCATACAGGTTAGAGAATCGGTGTTGGCCATTCAGTTTAGTGAGTCGTATTCGGGTGTGCTAGAGATCATCATTTCACTATTTGCAACAGTACTGCAGTTGCCTGTAAGATTAGGCTACACATCTGAGCCACTGAACAAAAATGTAATTAAATTGAATCAATTACAGTAAGTTGATTGATCGGCTTAAAAATGTGAACTTTTGTCACCGCAAAAAAGTGCAGCAACTAGTACATCTGCAGCAATCTATATTTCCTACCATGTACATCTACATTTCCATTTGCATTAACAATTTCACTAATCTAACACACTTTATTTTCATGTCTCCTACAATTTGATTAGTCCTGCCTGTACTGTACTATTCTGTACTAATTGTTCCTACAGTTATGGACACAATATGATTATATATATATATTTCTTTACAAATTGTACTTTGATATGCATCAAAGAACAGTTCGTACATTGTAGGATAGCCTTGTTACTCAACTGGGCTATCACATTCTAGTGTAATGTCCAGCCTGCACACATTCTTTGCTCCTGCATTACAGGCGTGTCTTATCACCACTCTAATCTCCACCAAAGTACCTCGTCTAATCACCTAATCTCTGTGGTTTAGTGTGCTACTATACATACTGTGCATTGTCACTCATACATCTGGTTGCCATTTTTAAAAGTCATTCTAACAGGAACCCTGTCTAATAGACAACGTTGAGTAGGTAGGAAGCCATTTCGATTTCATCTTATGACCTATCCAAACCATTTTGTTTAGTCCATAGACTCTAAAAGAAAGAACTGGATAAACCCTACATGATGTCACGTCTAGGTTTTCTGAAGGGACGTTTTGAAGCTCAAATGTGGGTGCGCTGGTCGTGACCATCATGGCAGGAGCTGCCTCCACCTAAACCACGGTCCATAAATATATAACTGGGAGGAACGAACTGAGCCTTTCTGTTGTTTGGAACCCACCCACAAGCTAACGAGCTAAAAAGTGTTCATTTAAATGCACTCCATTATTTATACCCTACACATTGTCCCATGTCAACTCCTACATTTCTTATGGTAAGTTCAACTACAACGAATCCAGTTAGCTGGTTAGCTGTCACTCAAATCGTCCACACCCCGTAATTTTAACTGATGAGTACATACAGTACAAATGGAGCAGCTTAAATACTTGAATAGTTTTTCTGTTGCTTTAAATAAAAGTGTAATCAAAACGGAAACAAATCCTATATCATACTGTACTAATGGTCCATCCATGTGCCATCCAGCACATCGGGAGACGGACATTCCCCACACTAGACATATATCCGTCATTTCTATCGCAGTTACTTACTGTAAGGGGTCAAATTTGCTATTCACACACACTATGGGGAATTTAGGAACACTAATTAGCCTAACCTGTATGTCTTTGGACTGTAGGAGGAAACATGGAGGAAAAACATCAATCACAGGGAGAACATGCAAACTCCATACCCACTAAGCCACCATGGTGCCAAACTGCACTAATAGGTCTTACCCAAAGCTTTCTTGGCTTGTAAAATCTTGTATAGGTGATGGATCAGGATTTCTATGATGCTACCAATACAGCCATTAATCAACGTTATTTTTTTATCGTGTTTTTTTTGATAGATAGATAGATAGATAGATAGATAGATAGATAGATAGATAGATAGAATGTTTGTTCTTCATTTTTATAAATGCACTACAGGCTGTAGATTATGACTTGTCAAAGGAGTCATAAAGTAATACATGCTTCATGCTTTTGCAAAGCAAACAAACAAAGTTCCCCACAGCCTATCTCTTATCTGCTGGCAGTATATCTCCCTGGTGCATCAAGGCTCTTTCTTTATTACTGTAATATTTCACATCCGCCTTGGGGCCTGTTAATCATCTCACTTTAAAAAACACTGACTTTGTAGTGTAGAGGAAATATTATAAGATGTATATTCATCATTACATGAAAAACACTGATTTTTAGCTGGTCAAAAAAAACAACAACATTTTTTAAAAACTTTTTTTTTTTGCCCTGATTGTAAAAAATAATAATAAAATAATGAAGCAGAAATAGGACATGAGAAATAAAAGAGGATATGGAGCATCTTAAATTAATTTTTGATCAGATTAATATAGCAGGTTACATCAGCTTCTAGAGACTATAAGACGCGTTGGAAATCTCTACTTTTGAATTGCATCTGTCAAACACTTCAGGGTTATTTGGACAAAATGTGGTGACGGAGTGTATTTGTAACAACACACACTGCCCCCATGTGGACATGTATATGTATTGCAATATTATGAACGTACCGTTTGATTTAGTTAATGATTAGTATATTTAGTCTATTTACAATTTATTTTGTTCTTATAGCTGCTGATGCTGCTTCTGTGTAAACCATGTGACTATTTATATCTCATACATATATAGCCTATTTAATGTATAGCTTTTATAGTGAAATATGTCTTAGGTCTGTTAAATGAATCAGAGAACAGGTATCTTTGTTTAAAAATTCAATAAAATTCTTATAGGCTGTAAAATCTGTACCGTACAGACGGATCAAACAAGCACGTAATATAGCTGTCATTTAAAATGTCAGATATGGCAGATAACAATCCAAATAAATTAATAAATAAAGTCAAGGTGAGAATTATTCCCCTTTAATTTTTGAGAAATTAAAATAAAAAAGAAAGCAAAATAACATGGAAATGTTTATAGCTACATCTTTAAACGAGCAATCCACGGCAACCATAACTGCGGAAGAAAAGTACACCAAAAGGGTCAACATTAATAAACATAAATAGTAACAATAAAAAGAATAATAAAATACATTGTATATAATGCATTAAACTTAATTCTGTCAAATCAGTTATGCTAAAACATACAAAAGAGTAAGACTAAATAAACCACTCTCCCTAAAATATGATGACAAGGCAAAATAATCCATTAATTATAAAAACAATGAATACCATAAATTAGAAACATTAAAAAACAAAAATATGTATATATATATATACAATTGATATATTACACTTATTAGTGGCGGAGATATTTTTATTGCTAAGAACTTTTAAAAAATGTGTGCGGATTTTTTGGTTTGTTTGTTTGTTTCTGTTAATTTCAATAACAAATTATTAACAAATTATTACAATGTTATCAAAATATTGTTAATGCTTACGTTGTCCAATTAGAAATATCACATGCAGAAATATTAGGGCGACATCGTTCTCAGTTTTGGCTAAAAATTGCAAAAAGAAGCAATCAGAGAAAATCTTACTTTTTAAAAAAAATGATTATTAACTGTTTTGTTAAATATTTTACTTCCGCATCAGCGATGACGTGGCCCCGGTGACCCGCCCTCCGCGCGCGCGGTACAGGTAAACCTTGTAAATGTTTTACCTGACGTTACGTAGCGTGACGTCAACGCGCTGCACGAGGAAAAGGAACAGAGGAATTCGCGAATATATTAATAGTTCCCGGTTAAATGTAGAGTCTGTAATTAACGGAGTTGATTTTAATTGGGTGGATAAACCAATTGTAAAAATATAATCTTGTTTTTAGACGGTTAAGTTTAGGCCATGTCAGCGTCCGCGGTGTTCGTGCTGGATCTCAAAGGCAAGGTGAGGACTCGAGCCGCGGGCAGGTCACAGCAGTCTAGGCTAACGTACACACGTTCTGTACTTTTAAAGCATTTTAATGTTTTTCATTTTAGATCCAATTCAACAACAAGTTTTGTATAGCAAGTCAGCTGTGAATGTTATATCATTCATTCTTGAGGTTTTTTTGTAAGTTTGTTTTTTTGAGGGGGTTCTTCTTGTCATTCTTGTACTGTAACTTAACATGGCGACGCTCGGACCTCTGTGTCCCCATTACAGAATAATGTGCTCCAATGTGCAGTTATATTCTTAGTATTCAGGAAAGATGTGTGCAGTCTTCACAAAACATATCTACTTCTAGGCTACAGTCTTCATGTCTCAAACTGTATTCCCTAATAATGGGACACCTCTGCCATTTCCACAGCAACCGGGACACAATATTATAGTCATAAAGCTACTTTGATAGCTTATTGTGTCCTAATGTGTATTTCAGATATAGCCACTAAAGCATTAGACATGTTTGCACAGGTATAATCACTAAAATCCCCCCTCCCTGTTTGCCCATTAAGTTGTATTTATCTTAAATTTCACCTCAAGCAATTACAATAAACATATACACATTTTAAGGGTTAAATGTTATGTAAACTATAACAAAATAAAGGTTAATTCAGTCAAAATAATTAGTATGACAGGACAAACCCAGCCAAAATGAATGCGTTAAACTGCTGGAAAAAAAAAGATAAAAAGAATATATACAGTGTAATCTCGGCATAAAAATTTAATTCATTCTGGAGGCACGTTCCATAAAAAATGCAGATAATCCGTTTCAGCCACCCAAAAATATTACCGAAATGACCAGTTTCCACTCTAGAAGGATTGCTCGTGCTTGCACTGTTTTCTTCCTATTTTTCTTCTTCAATGATTCCTTTTTTAATTTCCACTCAAAGTGGCTCCCTTTTCTTCTCGCTAGTGTCCTTACTAATTTTCTTGAGACCCATGGTGCTATACAGTATATTCATTAAATCTTGCATGAAATGAAAAAACCCACAAACACTTACGAACGATCGAAACGTATGTAAACTGTATAGCTGCTTCCAAAGAACTAACCCAAGTCATGCCGAAGGCACCGTAGTGTGGGTTGACTCTATTAAAACTTTCGCTGACTGAAAAAATCTGTAACCTCTCTTTGTTTGGGTTTTGAATGGCTCCCGGGCGTATGTGCAACTTGGCTTATTCTTCATATGCCAATGCAAATATTTTTCACAAGTTCTATTCTTAAGAAAAAAGGGAGGGCAACTGTATGCCAAGGTTCCACTGTAAATGAGGCGGCCCAGTGGCGATGGTTAGCATTTCGACCTCGCACCTCCAGGGTTGATGGTGTGATATCCTGGTCTGTGTGCATGGAGATTGCATATGTGTGTGTGGGCCTCTTTTTATGACCTTTCTAAAAGTTCCCATAGGGTGTACTGAGTCAAGTGATTAGAGCTCATTATAATATTTGAGAAAGAAACGTGGCTGACAGTTGAAAAGAGCAGATTCTGTAACAGTTTCTGCAAAGAAGAGATGTAAAGTAGCATCTTTTCAATCAAAGTAAGTTCAGACAGGACAGAAAGTTGAAAGACGACAATCATGTGATTTTTACAGACTTTGCATAAATTTGCAAAAAGTGTTTCTACTAATATTGCAATACTTTTGGTTTCGTGCTGCATGTCATGCACATTTCAAAATGAAAATGTTGCTTTTATGTGTTGGCATTGTATTTATTTCATACCTTTACAGTTTCAAAATAAATTATACAGTATGTGTTTCATTTTATACAGTGTAGCTGGATTTTCAGGGGTCAAAAAATATTCAATAAATTAAAACCCTTAAAACTCAAGCGGAACATATACATGCTGACAACACAGCATAGGTCAATTACGATAAAAAAAAGGCTTATATTGAAGCCTTCCCAGGATATGTCAAGTAGAACAAGTTATCATTGCTTTTTATAAAAGGTCACTTTTACTACTAACAGAATATGGGAATGATGTCATGAAAATGTAGTACTCTCAAAATAAGCATGTGAGCATTAATTATTATTGTT
>JAAGKR010002677.1:0-51223 GCA_011419295.1 Clarias macrocephalus | reverse complement strand
TGTGAAGGCGAGAGGAGGAGTGAAGGAGCACGCTGTCACACACACACACACACACACACACACACACACACACACACACACACACACAAAATGCAGTGCAGACACAGAGAGAGAGAAAATGGATCTTTAAGCTCTCTAATGAGACTTGCTTTTGCTTTACACACGCGCACACACTGTACTGTTATAATAAACAGGACTCATATAATAAACATGATTCATATAATAATGAAAGGACGACTTTCACGCGCACGCACATTCAAAAGCTAAATAAGAGATATTTTATGCGCACACGTGGTCACAGGGTTATAGTAAACAGTACACGCGTGCACATATGTTGATTATAACAGCGAGATACGAGCACTAAGACCCAGCAGGGGAGACGATTACCCACAATTCCGCAGCGTATGCGCGAGAAAAACTTTTGATTCAGTTGTGTTGAATATCACGTGACGTTAGGCGTCAAAATAAGAAGTGTATGCGTGCTACATGATACACAGTATTCGCAAACCAAGACGTTTTTCAAGTAAAAATTAATTTAAAATTTTTGCTCGTTTACACTTGCAAACTGTGTTACTCGCAATCCGAGGTTCCACTACTTCGAGTACTCCTGACTCCTAACCTAATATTATAAGTACATTTTTTTTTGTTTCTTGTTTTGGTTTTCATTTTGTACACTGTATGCAGATCTCCAGTTCCAAACGAAAGACCCAAGCCAAACGAGACACCGCATGCGTGTTCTTTTCTTGTGTTTGTGTGTTCTCTGTCCAGGTGTTCACAGAGTACTTTAAAGAGCTGGAGGAAGAGAGCATTCAGGACAACTTTGTTGTGGTATACGAGCTGCTGGATGAGCTTATGGATTTCGGCTTTCCTCAGACCACAGACAGCAAGATCCTGCAGGAGTATGTGCTCATAACACTGTTCCCGTCTGTCCCCATCAACACCCCAAACTAGAATTAAAAGTGAACTAAATTGTTATAGTCTGTGCTTTTTGAAGGTTGCATCAGTGATATATTTATAGGTTAATTTTCATTGTTTTTGAGAAAGAAAGAAAGAAAGAAATACTAGACGTTACATCAGCAGATTAGCCATTTCAGTGGTGTTGAGTGGGAAAGTACTTCTGTTCTGTATGTGCTGAGTGTGACAGCTTAGCTTAGCTGTGGCTTTACAATAGGATTGCAAAAGATAATCTGTCTGAGAGCTGGGTGTGATGAATAAGTGATTTTTATCTATGTTGAATCCCTCAATTATATTTAGATACATCACACAGGAAGGCAACAAACTGGAGGTAACTAAGGCGAAAGTGCCCACAACTGTCACCAACGCTGTGTCCTGGAGGTCTGAAGGCATTAAATATAAGAAGAATGAGGTTTTCATAGATGTCATTGAGTCCATAAATGTCCTGGTGAGTGATGAAGTCTCTGAACAGAATGGTAGCAAATGCTTTAAAATCATGAATATACAGAATTTGTTGAATTGATTTGTTTAAAACATGCTTAAACATAATTACATATATTTGGTAACTACAGCTGGTTCCTTTTTCTGGGTGTGGCATAGCTTGTGATTACACATGCGCAATATATTGTTAGTATAATCTTCTTATTACAGCTTACTGCTGTGTAACTTTCGCATGCATTGGATTTATTTAGTGTCAAGTGAAATATGCCAAAAACATTTAGACAATTAGCTAAGATGTTTGCCAAGCCAATTAGTACCTCCAACAATTCCTGACGTCAATGTCACGCAATCTCTTCCTCTGTGGTTTTGCCTCAAACCCCCTTTGAGTTGTCTGGTAATGCCATGCAGGATTGTGAGTTGGGTTTAGCACACAGTATGACTTTCTGTAAACCATACAAGTCTAAATAAATACACGAGACATTACAGTGTGGAGGGAGTTTTGTTTGTTTTATAGTAAACATTACGGAATTTGTTTAACCATCTTGGAAAAATGTAATGGCTTATTATTTCCTTTGTATCATTGTGAACAAGTCATAAAGAGACGGAGATATTGCTCGAAGCAGGTACATAAGGGTTTGATTATCTTCAGTAGAAAACAAAAGGAGAAAATTTTAGACACTGAACATGTCCTGGCCGACTACATTTGCGATAAGTGGAGAAAAAAAAATCTGTTTTATTTTTGTTCACGTATTTTTTTTTCAAATACTTTTGATGTTTTGTAATGTAAAAAGTGTAACTGATTTATATATGGCTCACAGGTGAACGCCAACGGGAGCGTAATGAGCAGTGACATTGTGGGAAGTATTAAACTGAAGACGATGTTGTCGGGAATGCCTGAACTCAGACTGGGCCTCAACGACCGCGTGCTCTTTGCCATTACTGGCCGTAAGCAACAACTTCACTGCACACATCCTTTGTTTTATATCAAAGAATCTCTAAAAGGGATTAAGTTGTATCATAAATTATTAACCCAACTTCCGACATGGGGTGAAAGACCTATTATTTTCAAAGCACTGTTTTGTGTATCATAAAGGATTAGGGCTGACATGACAATCTGTCTGGTTTTGTGCAGGAGACAAAGGGAAGACTGTAGCAATGGAGGATGTGAAGTTTCACCAGTGCGTTCGACTCTCACGCTTCGAAAGCGACAGAACCATCTCATTCATCCCTCCGGATGGAGAGTCAGAGCTGATGTCATACCGCATCAATACTCATGTATACTTATACTCCATTCAGTGTATTTAACCTGCCAAATTAAGAATAGATTATGTTATTATTGTTGTGCTAATATTAAACAGAATAGACCTTCAAAACTTTCCTAAATATATCATGCAGGTGAAACCTCTAATCTGGATCGAGTCTGTTATTGAAAAGTTCTCTCACAGTCGAGTGGAAATCATGGTTAAGGTGGGTAAAAAAAAAAACTTATAGTGTTCAATATCACCCAAGCAAAAGTAAGAACATACTGTATGCTCTGTTTAATAGAAAATGTCTAAAAGGAATGGTGCGTATTTCTCTTCATGTTCTCCTAGTACCACAACTTTGATGCGTTAGTAGCTAGGCTAGCATGAAAATTCTAGTTCAGGTTGCACAATTAATTCAAAATTTTAGAAAGTAAGGATCAGCTACCTAATCCATAGGAGTAAACTGTTGGAGAGTCCAGAATGACAATTTAAAAGAAATGGCAGTGAGAAAAGGTGCTAGTTAACTTGTAGTAAATAATTTAAAGGAATGTTTCAAAAATAATCTTAATCATAATCTCTGTCTGATGGATTCTATGAGTATGGACTTTGTGATTATTATCACAGATATTAATATCCTCACTGTGAAAAGAATGATAAACTGTTGAATTGGTGTTGAATTGTTTTGAATTGCAAATGAAACATCAAACCCATTACATTCTAACAATGATAAGAGAAAGTCGTACCCGCTGCTGTTCTTTTGTATATATTTCATATTTGTTTCATATGAAGTAAGGTCAAATCTGACGCACTTTTGTGTTCATTTTCAGCTATTCCAACTGTATTAATAACAAATTATAATGAATTTTTCATTCTGTACAGATCTTATCTGTGAAAGTATGAATTATCGATTTGATAATTCATTGATAATTCATACTTTCACAGTGAAGTCATGTATCTTTGACTGAGGAAATCATTAGAGTTTCATATAAATATGTTTGTTGGAAAAATTATATTTATACAATTATACATTTATACAATTATAAGTGATTTTTAATTTAAAAAAAACTTACTTATCAAAAAATAATTCATCTACTTAACTTACCATACATACCCTCCTGTAGATGCAGAATATAGATCTATAGATCTTGAGCTAAAAAAAATGTTAGCGCATCCCTTTTACACAATATGATCAAAGTTCTTAGACAGTTGTGGCCATGTAATAAATTATAATTAATGTATTAATACACGTTATCATTAAAGCATGTTCTTTCAGCTCTGATTTATTCTCCCATCAGGCTAAAGGTCAGTTTAAAAAGCAATCTGTGGCTAACAATGTGGAGGTACGTGTTCCTGTCCCGAGTGATGCAGACTCCCCAAAGTTTAAAACTAGTACCGGCCATGCAAAGTATGTTCCTGAGAAGAACGTAGTGGTGTGGACCATTAAATCCTTCCCGGTGAGAAATATCTCTTCAACAATATTGCCTTCTTGTTTGTAATTTTTTATAATGTTTAGGTATGATAAAATAACAGAACATTTTGCTGTATGTAGAGCCTGTTAACTGTATATCACCCAGTTTTGTTAAATGCTTTGTGTGTGTGTGTGTGTGTGTGTGTGTGTGTGTGTGTGTGTGTGTGTGTAGGGAGGGAAAGAGTTCCTGATGCGAGCCCATTTTGGCCTCCCCAGTGTGGAGAATGATGAGCTGGAGGGAAAACCGCCCATTACAGTCAAATTTGAGATCCCATACTTTACCGTGTCAGGAATACAGGTAATAACCTAGTAATAATTGTAATTACACAAATGCACAGTAATAATCCTTATTACTGTGTTTTTATATAATTATTATAACTTGTCTTACTTGTACCATAATTGTATTTGGATGTGTTTCGTTTCATAAGGTGAGATATATGAAGATCATTGAGAAGAGTGGCTACCAGGCATTACCTTGGGTTAGGTACATCACACAAAGTGGAGGTAAGCTGGAATATTTGCATTTTTCCACAAACAGCAGGCCTGTATGTAGGCTGGTGATTTGCATAGAATCCCAGTAAAAGTTCAGAAAAGTTAAAGAGTGAAGTGAAGTGAAGTGACAAAAGATTGTCGCAAAAACATGGTCTAAAATTTTATTTTCTATTATTTTGTTCTTGCCATCTAGAAAAAGAAAAGAATGCTTTCGTCATCAATGTATCTCCCCAAATCAAGTTAAAGTACAAGTTATGCCACTTGCTGTGATGTCACCATAAACAAGGTGCACGGCTTGTTTTCCTGGCAAGCTGTCAAAACACTCTATTGTTCTCGACTCTGCAAACAAGCCCACATATGTGCGAAAAGGGCGGGCGGGGGATTAACAGCAATGCCGGCACACTCAGTATGGGCAGTGTGCCTAAATAAGTACACAATACCACAAGAAGTATATAGACTATCTTACCATCATACCCATTTGTGCTTCTTGGAAATATAAATGCCAGATTTATTAACATTTTGCTGTTATAAAAACCTTTTTGAAGGGAATTCCTTTCACTAGAATTTGGAGCATGACAGTGAGGATTTGTGTTCATTCAGCCACAAGACCATTACTGAGGTCAGGCTTTGATGTTGGGAGAGGAGGCCTGCAGTGAAGTCAGTGTTCCGGTTCATCCCAGAAATGTTCAATGAGGGTGAGGGATCTGTATAGGACATCCATTCCAGACTTCAGAAATCATGTCTTCCTGGAGATCACTTTGTATACGTGGTCACTGTGATGCTGGAACAGACACGGGTGTTTTGGTTCCAGTAAAGAGAAGCTGTAATTCTACGGCATACAAAGACATTGTGTGCTTATGACTTTGTGGAAGCAGTTTGAGAAGAAACCAGTTTTGGTTGTGGTGGTCAGGTGTTCACATATTTTTTGCCCAGTGTATTCAAGAGTTTGTCTCATCATTTTCACTGGCAGCAGTCTTTCACTCAACTGACAGAAATTGATGAGACGAACTATATCTAGTTAAATACACTTTCTAGGAATAAGATTGTATAAAATTTACCAAGAAAAGGTATGAAAAAATTTAGCTTTTCTTGGTAAATTTTATATAGTGTGTATATAACTAGATATACTGTCATTAGAAATTATTGACTGACTCAGACTTTTTCCTGTAAACCCAGAGTTTACGCAAAAAGGGTTTGACCAAAGAGGATATGACAAGATCAGTGTATGTCACCGGAATTGCTGTTTTAAAATCTTAAGAATGAATGAATGTGGATTTAATATCTATTTCTCCCACATTTATCTTGCAGATTACCAGCTCAGGACGAACTAGCTGAAGCATTTTGCAATTCATCTTGTTCACGCTCCAAGGAAAATGATAATCATGATTTGCATCAAAAACTGTCTTACAATTTATTTTTCCTTTTTTTTTCTTTTGAGAGCAGAAAGAACATAATGTTGTTCATGTTAGTATTTTGTTGACACTTAAAAAAAATATTGTTCTTGCACTAAGCTACGATTTAAAATGTTAACTCAAACACTGTTTTCTTGTAATAATGATTAAAAAGAGTGGGGGATTTGTATTTTGGTTTAGACTGCAAAAGGTCACATTTCATTTCATGAATTAAATTATTAAACTCCATTTGGTGTACTGATTATGTCTTGTAGCAGATACAATGACTTTACAAAAAACCCAGAAACCCGCCTTTTTCACCGATTATCACACTACTGAAGGAGAAACATGAATGAACGACCCGCGGTGCAGAAGTAACCTTCTCAAATCGCCCGCCGTCTGCGCCCTTTATTCTGATTGGCCAGCGCCGAGGTTACCATAGGGATACTGTAGCAACCGCACGTGCGCTCCGCCCTTTTTACCATATATGGTCAGTTTTGGCCGCGTTTGTAGCTTCTGATTGGTGGACGCTTTTTTTCGTCACCGTTTGAGAAGTCACGATAGAAATTTGTCAGTGTTTTCCCAAGCGCGCAAATTAAAGGTACTGGCGCCGAAGAAACTTGTTTGTTTTGGTTTGTTTAAATTATAACTAAACATTGTGAAAGAAGAGACGGAGAAGAAGCGGCAGCTAACGGTCGACACGGCGATACAACATCCGATTGAAGGCGTAGATAAGGTAAGCTGAAGCGACGGAGCTCTCTGCGTTAAACTACTTTCATTTCCCTATTCTTAAAAAAGCGCTCGCGGATCACTCTTGATGATTTACTCCGGTTCTGGTGTATTTTGTATATATTTATTTTTATGTCTATCGAATTCGGTTTTTACCGCCTTCCTAATGACCACTGTCGCCTCTTTTTGACAGCTAATCGAGTTATAAGTCAAGTCTACGCTGTGGTAAACAAGTTAGCTTGTTAGCTTAGCTCGAGCGCTCTGCCGGCATTTAATTAAAGGCGCTCGAGACCTAACAAAGCGCAGCACTACAATACAAAAAGCCGCATTCTTCCCCCTCCTCTGTCTCTGTTTTTTTTTTCTTGTTCGGTAAAACCCGTCTACAAGGTGCATTTTGTGGTGTTTGTTTGAAGGGCTGGTAAAATACCACTACCACAATAATGGTGCTGAATGAGAGCGACGCGGGGAAGAGTCTGACTGCGGCGGCGGCGAGAGGAGACGCAGCGGAGGTGCGCAGGCTGCTGGAGGAGAACCGAGTTCATCCTGACACCAGGAACGAGTTCGGCAAAACAGCACTACAGGTACCACAAACACACAGCTGTACAGTTACCTCAAACATGATACACACACACACACACACACACACACGCACGCACGCACACACACGCACGCACGCACGCACGCACACACACAGCACTACAGATACATCAAAGAAGATATACAAACACATTCCTCAGACAACATAGAAACACACACAGCCATACACACACACATAGACCACATACAAACAGACACACACAGTTGTACAGGTACTACACACACAGCTCTACAGGTTCTGCTGTATATACAACTTGAATAGAAAGTAGTAGAAGTATAGCTATTTATTATGTTATAAACGCAGTGCAGTCATTTATTATTATTATTATTATAAAAATGTAATGACTGTAGCTAAATTTTTATTGAGAAGTGATTATCCACAGTGCCATGTGTATGTAATACATAATGAGTGTTCAAGTCAAACCGGGACTTGTGATAAAATTGCTCATGAATGAAGGCATAAGACCGATTGACAGCACAGTAGACACTGACAGATACAGAAGACTGTAAGCAGAGTATGCTGATGAGATGCTTACAGACGCAGTACAATATTTGAATGATGCAAATGTGGAATGTCTGATCCTTGAGAAAATCGATGGATAACTTGACTAATCTGGCTGTGGAAACTGTTCACAAACAATACTTGCACATTATAGGAATTTGGGCTGGGAGTTGCTGCCACATCAGTTTAATCATGGCTCTGGTGTACTGAGAAAACTTTCTACTTCTATGGTATCCAAGCACTAGTGAAACACTGAGATAAGTGCATTAGTATAGCAGGGGATTATATAGAGAAATAAAGGAAGTTTTTACTCTCATAACTGTGTTTTCTTATTCTGCACTATCAAAAGTCCCGGTTTGACTTGAACACCCCTTGTCGTATACCATTACATATAATACCATATGTCAATGAATGACTGAATGTCTGTAGAATTTTCCAAAGGCAAGCCATCCTGGTCCTTCCTGACATGATCAGCCTGTAAATATTTATTCTGACAGCATTAGGTACAGCAGCTGTAAAAGGAACACATTTGCCCAGCCCTATCCTTGTAGATCTAGCTTTGAGCAAACACACCTGATCCAGATTCTAAGGGACTTTAAATGGCAGCTGAGTTTGGAGAATCAGTTATGTTGGTATTTAATTAGTATTAATTAATTGTTATGAATTAGTTTGTTGTGAATTTTACTACACAGCAGTTCGGCATAAAATGCTGCTTCTCTCTCTCTCTCTCTCTCTCTCTCTCTCTCTCTTTGTTGCTTTTATTATTAGGGCATTTTTATAATATATCAACAGCACACATTCACATGGAGCTATATTCTAAATTTGTATGTACATGCAATTGTTCCAAAGTTATTTTGACCCTACTAAAATGTAAAAGATCTGTATTTTAAGCATCACGACAGTAATGACGGTCTTTATGACAATATTACAAACATAGTCTCATTGTGAATAATGGCAGGGTTGTGTCGGCTGCTGTTAACTAATTTCAAATGGAATGTTGACTCTAAGGGTTTGGCAACTAGTAATTAGCTTGTAAGTAAGTAGAATATAATTGTTCCAACTGAATTAACCATTTAAAAAAACACAAAATTTATATAAATTGTCTGACTCCTTCAAGATGGTGCACAAATTGTGTGAAAGGATTAATTCCATTTAAAAAAAAGCATAAGAAGATCTCAAACTGGGTATATCCACCTACCATCCAAAATGGCAGCTAGCTGGCTTGTTATTCCTAATATAGCATGCGTCCCACCTTGAGATGAGTCCCAATACATGTCTGAGTTTTTAATTTGCAGTGTCATATTCTTAGCAATGTATTTGTCAAAATATACCATATGATATAAATTTCTGTCTCTTGTAATTCAACTGGATTTAAGCATTCAAAATGATAAGTTCTGGGGCTTTAAACACACACAACTGGGTTCTCTGCAGGTTATGATGATGGGTAACACCAATGTTGCGTGCCTGTTGCTGGAGAACGGTGCTGACCCGAACATCCAGGACCACTTTGGGATCACGCCGGCCCACGATGCTGCCCGGACTGGCTTTTTGGACACATTGTGTGTCCTGGCTGATTATGGCGCCTCGGTCAACATCCCGGATAACTCTGGTGCTCTGCCCATCCACATCGCCATCCGAGAGGGCTTCAGAGATGTGGTGGAGTTCCTGGCACCGCGCTCGAACCTCGGCCACCAGGACACGAAGGGAGACACGGCGCTGGACATCGCAGAGGCATCGTGCACGCCGGACATGGTGGAGCTCCTGAAGCGGCAGCTGGAATCCTCGCTGGCTTTCCAGTCTTAGAAACGTCTTGTTTTGAATTGTCACTCTAAATTGCTAGAAGAACTTTTGTTTTTGTTTTTTATTTCTCATGTAAAGGACTAGGTTACATTACTACAGTACTATGTTTATTTTAGTGTATTTTATGGTTCAGTTAGACAGTTAATACTAGATGAAGAATGTAGCAGCAGTTTTGCACAGAGCAAAGAACTGTCGCCGGAAAACGTGGATTGCCTTCCGTTCACCGTCGATTCGGGAGTTTGCCATGCACAATTGTAGAACAGCTCTTTTTTCATCCTTTTATAACCGAAGTTACATTTTACTGCACGGGTCTGTGTAGAAAACTTGAACTGTTAGCCATTTTTTAATAGAAATCTCATGAAATTACTGTTGCCTTTTCTCACCTAGTGAGACTGTGCAGCATGCACTGATGAACTTGCATGATCATTTGCTTAGTTTGTATTTGTTTGTGTGTGAATTACAATTTAGCGTGTTTTTTCCCCCTATGTGTACATAGCATTTTATGAAAATATCACCTTATTTATTGAGAGATTGTAAATAGATTTATGTTTAATGTGGGATTTCTGATGTTATTTATAAAGGTACTTATCCACACCCCTCTTCCTCCCCGACCCTGAAAAAATGTACTGATGTAATGGTATTGTTATTACATGAGGTCTTTGAAACACAATTAAATTCTTAAACTTGAAATGATTGTCTGGCTCAGAGTTGTACGGTGTGGATGGAAACCGGGGCCTCCGTTTACCACAAGAGGGCACTATTCACAACTTCAAGCTAAAATTTCCACAAACTTTGGTGCTGAATAACTAATTTCTTAAATTCAAATCAGGACTTTGAAATGATTTAGATTTTAGAGTTTTTATAACTTTTTAGGAATGATTTGGCATCAATAAAAAATACATCCTAAAAACACCAAAATGGTGATCTATTTAACACAAAATCTGGAATTCTATTAACTTTAGTAAAAGTTGATACAAATTAAAAGATAAACTGATTAAGTAACACGTTTGTAGTTTAACATTGCCATCTAGATACGACCGCACCGTGTGCGAGTGTGTGTTTGAACCCAAGGTGAGTCATCAAGGACGTTTATTATTACGCCACAAAAGAATGTGCTTTACTGCACAGGCTTGACAGCAAGCGATCGCTCAGGTAGACCACAGAATAAAGCACTGAGGACAGGAATCTTATTTGTCCGCAAACGTTGCTGTTTTAAAGGACATCTGCACAATGGACGTTATTGTTGGCTCTCCTGCTTTAAAGCCCAAAGACTTGACTGGCTGCCTGTTGCATTTTGTAACAAAATCTCCAGGGACATTCATTCAGATCTCTTGTTGTGTTAGTGGTTCCTTTTGCCTTAACTGTAGAAATATAGTGGATCCACAATGTTTAATACTTTAAACAAAAACAAAAAAAGTCCTTCCTAAGCAATGCGTACATCGATATTTAAAATCAATATGCAATTTAAATTAAAGACAAAATTATCGGGTGCTTTAAAACTTTTTTCATCTACATGGTGTGTTTACACTTTGGTCAACGGTTTACCCACAATGCCTTTTTATTTCCTGCTGAGTATCACTAATAGGAATTTATTACCTAAACCTAAACAAACTAATGCAGCAGCACTTTAGTCCTTTACCCTGTCCAG
This sequence comes from Clarias macrocephalus, assembly GCA_011419295.1. Lineage (NCBI taxonomy): Eukaryota > Metazoa > Chordata > Actinopteri > Siluriformes > Clariidae > Clarias > Clarias macrocephalus. The sequence continues at coordinate 39,957 of JAAGKR010002677.1, read as the reverse complement.
TTCTCACACATGTACACTTTGCCCAAACAGACACACTTTCACTTTCATGCTAATACAATCGTCAATCGTCGTTGTGCACATCATGTCTTAAATCACTCACCAGCTAAGATTACTTTACCATAACTTATTAGTTAATTGCTCGAATAACAAAAGTACAACACTAAATAATTAGTACCAGAACTGCCCAAGACATCACAACAATCTTTTTCTATAAACATGGTTGTTGAAAGTTTTCTTCCCTCTGAACATTTGTGGAAGCTTAACAATTCAACGAACTCTTAAATAAGATGGTGTTTTATGTTGAATGATTTCGTAAGCTTTTAAACCCACTTGAACAAGAATGCCATGACAGCCTGCAGATTTACAAGGTTTAATGATTTTTCTCCCTTTCTTTTTTAACTTACAGTAAATGAATTAAAGCAGATCATTGTGACATAACACTAGAGGGCGCCCTTCAAAACATTGTGTCACATTATTTATTTTAGTTGCATCATAGAAACTAGTTTCAGCATTTGCTTCAGTTTCGAGTGTAGACGAGATGGAAAAAGTGATGGGAAAGCAAATAGGAGAGTCTTTTCTGGGATGGAGTGAGAAAACAGGGGTTGATGTCACTGCGTGCATTCAAGGAGAATTTGAGAACTTACGGTTAGACTTCAGATAATGGCCATCTCAGCATTTCTAACTGTGCACAACCAAGAACAACACTGTTACACCCATTTATGACTAACCCTTACCCTGATCAAGATTTAACCTGATTGGTTAGAACTGGGTATTCCAATGCAGTACACTGACTTAAAGGTGCAAATGTAGGTTCATTTAGGGTAAATGAGAGGATAACGCCATCATTTGTGACATTATACTTGGATGATTTAGCTTTTAACTTTTAAGCATGAACCCAGACACATATAACTATCTACTACTGGTGATCCAGCATCCTTTCATCTAGTTTAATCTTCTTACGGTAGTCGAATTTATGTCAATATGCCTGAGGTGTTGGTCTAAATACTTCCACTGTTATTTTGAAATGCAATACAATATAATGAATTTTACACTTTACACATGCGAATACTTTTGCATAGGCACACACTGCTTAGTTAAGATGCAGGCAACACCTGCTGCAGGTCACATCTTGTTGTCCCAGGTCACATCTTGTCTTTTCACAAACTGGCTGAACTGCATTCCAGTACCGAGCTGTGAGGCACATCCTGCAGAGTTCAAACTTTACACCTGACCAGTTGGAGTAATTCATTGATGTTCAAAGAAATGAGGAGCAACAAAAGCGTGTACTGTCCCGGTAAAGAAGCCTAGACAGCTGAAAACTCGCTTGTGCTGTGTTAAACATCTGGAAGAGGCATCCTTCAAAGCAACATTTGGTTACTGATATCACCCAGAATAACCAAAGCAGTGGCAATTCCGGGTTGGCCTCATTTTTCAGAGCCCGAGGTTGCCCCTTCATTTTAACAAACCTTAAAATCAGGGGCAACCTCAGGCTCTGAAAAATGAGGCCAACCGGCAAGTGCCAAAACATGCAGTTCCTCGAACGATCACTAGGTGCTGGCTTCAAAAGTGAGTCAATCACCATAGACCCCCATGCTAAACTTAAAAAAAAAAAAACTGTTTTGATATTTAAATCTAGATTATGATTAACTTATATATAAAAATTAATTAGGCCATATAGTTATGCATTAGGGGCGTGAACTCTTTGACTGGCTAGCTGTCTGCTATTGTTGTTACAGTTTAACTTGCCAAAAAATTTAGTGTATGGATGATGGAGCTTAATCAAATACAAAGTAATATTAAAATATAAATTAAATGTTAGCCACCTTGGCTTTTTGCTTAGCTAAAGCTAACTAGCTTGTGGTAACTGAGGTGTTCCAATCAACAGCCAGACTCCATTTGTCCTGCTTATTTGCCCATTTATGGATTAACTGGGGTTTAGCCAGACGAGTCGGCTCAAATGGACTCTTCAGATACCTTAATGGTGATGTCGTGGTGGGTTTGTCCAGTTCTTTTTATATAGTCTATGAATAAATAAAAAAAAACATGCAACTAATTGACCTATGGAAGATTTTGCATTTTTGTTTTAAGTTCCAATTAAAGACGGAAATAAACGCCAATATATAATTTATCATTTATGTGGATACCTGACCTTCACCTGCATACTGTATGTGGCTCTTCCCCAAACTTGACATCAGTGCCGGACCTCATTTATGCTCTTTTGGCTGAATTGGTACAAATTGGCAAACCATGTTAAAAAATCATATAAAACCATCCCAGAACTGTGAAGACTGTTATAGTAGCAAAGAAGGGACCAACCCTGCATTAATGGCAATGATTTTGAAAAAAGCAAGTATGGGTGTGGTGGTCAGGTGTAGTCATAGTTTTGGCCACTTATTCTAGGTTAATTTATCATATACAGTGTGATTACTAAGCATAAGCGTTTCTTTTGGGGATGATTTATCCACAACCAATGATCATATATTAAATGTGAGTATTAAAATGAGAATTTCCACAAAATCATACAATTCACTAGGTTTTTGAATTAACAATTCTGTATGTAATTAGAAATTGATATAATGACTATATCTAAAGTGTATAAAAACATTTTATTTCAATAAAGGTACAAATATTTCCACTTCTAAGGCACTTCAATGCATCAATTAAAATAAATAACATCCACTGATTCTAACTGCTCGTTAGAAAAGGTGAGTGTTCGTGCCAGGCGTGACTAAGATTTACTCGGCATGTTTTTTTTTCTTTCTCCTACGCAAAGAGGTAAATAAATAAAAAAATAAATTAGCCATACTCAAGTTATATGAAACGTTCAACTTACTCCACCTACGAAAAATTCTATAACCCGTGAAGTATGTTTCTTTATAGTATATATGCTTTGGTTTCTCCAACTCTGCGCCAAATATGAGTGTATCATTGATTCACCTTTCCTTCATTCTATCTTTTACGTAAGAAGGCAACATATCAATCAGACTCTCCTCTACAGTCAGCCCAGTCAACTTCAGGAGGTTGCAGTCACTTATCTCGACAGGCAAAGACTCCAACCTGTTCCCCTTTAATTCCAGACACACCAAGTGAGCCAAGTTCCCAACCCTTGGAGACAAAATGACAATTCTGTTATTCCCCAGCTCAAGCGTCCTCAACCTTTTACATGAGAACAGCTCATCTGGGAGCACTTCCAATGAGTTGTAAGCTACGGAAAAGTGCCGCAGACTCTGCAGGATACCGATCTCAGGGGGAAGTGAGGCGAGTTGATTGTGGGAGAGATCCAGGTGCCGAAGCTTGGTACAGTAGCACAGATGCAGCGACAACCTCTGAATTTTGTTCCAACTCAGGTCCAGTGTCTCAAGAGAGCGCAGTTTGTTGATGTGTTCAGGGATGTAGCGGATGGAGTTGTGCCACAGTCTGAGCGTGCTCAGCCGGCGACAATGCTGAAGGCTAAGAATTTCCTCCACGGTGGTAAGCCTGTTCTCCTTTAGATCCAACTGTTGCAGGTTGGTGAGGCTGAAAATAGCACTGGGGAGACGCTCCAGATCACAGCCAGTCAGCTCAAGTGTGGCCAAGTTCGCCAGCTTCTTTAGACTGCTGAAGGAATGCAGCCTGGTGCCTTCATTTTGTACGCATAATCTTAAGAGCTGTCCACCTACATCCACCACACTGGAAGGGATCTTGGTGAGTTTACTACGCAACGTGAGTACACGGAGGTTCTTGAGCTCCCGTAAGGTGTCTAAAGAGGCACCTCGATGGAGCTCATTGGTGAGAGGCCCACTTAGGTGTAACTCTTCCAGATTTGTTAAAGTGTACATCCACAAGGGGACCTGATCTATGCTGCCAAAGGTGAGGCGAAGGACTTTCAGGTTGTCTCGTAGGAAGGCGAGGGCTTCCAGCTGCAGTCTGGCAGGACAGTGAATAAGAGAGATTTCCTGTAAAGATGCAAGTTGGGTCACTGTGCCAGGAATAATCGCATTATTGACCTGTTCCAGTTTCAGAGATTCCACTTCTGGGACATCGAACACAGTGCTGGGTAAGCCTGGCAACATGAACAGGTGCAGTTCTAAGCGGTCACCAGCGTTCCTCGAGAGGCGTGTGCGGAGTTTCTTGATGGGCCACTCATGATTTAGGTTCACCTGACTCAACCTGCTCTCACTCACTTCAGAAAGAAAGACAGCAAAGCGTTTAGAGTAGAGAGGATCGTACTGATCACTGAGATGCAAGAGGAACGCAAAGTCATTTTTAACATCAGGGATGTCGGTAATCCCCGTCTCCAGACGCACATGCTCAAAGGAGTAAGCTTTCAGTGGCCGATGGAAGAGCCAGTAGAGACAGTAGATGCATAGTAGTCCATATACACCAACAAATCCAATGTAACAGTAGGCTAGCTTCGCGAAGAGGTGCGCTTTGTTGTTATTACAGCAGAACAAACCGAAACCGGTCAGGCTGGGCGGGACTCTGCAAGTCACCACAATCTCGATGTTTGATACCAGGAAAACACTATAAATAGTTATAATGGCAAATTTTAGCACCTTAAGTGATGTCTGGAGGACATACATGAGATAAAGGAGGTCTGACTCTTCTACATGAGTCTGAAATTTTCTCACTTTCTCAAACAGTGCCTTGGCCTGCTCACCTTCCTTCTTGTCCAGCACTGATGTAGCGTTCTCAGGCTCCAGGACATTCTTCTCCCGGTCAGACACAACCGATGTAGAACGAATAAAGACAGCAGATTTGTCCTCCTCCTCCTCATCAGGACTTTCCACTGCCGATGCTTTTATCGTGCCGTTTTTCCTCCATGCGACCATGTCTTCTCTCTCCTCAGATACCTCACTAATTGCTCGCGTGGTCCAGGGGGAGTCAAAGCATTTCCCCAGGATTGACACAAACAGCTCGATCTTGGACGACGTCCCAGGGAATTTAAACCAGAAACTGCTTGCTACCATGAAGACCATGGTCTGGATGACTACCAAGTAGGGGAAGTACTTTCCATACCAGTGCACTGCAGTTTCGTAGCAGAAACTGTTTATGTAGATGTACTGGTGAATGTCTAAGTCATTCTTTCGGCCAAACACCTCTACAGTATTCGGGCCGATGTTTTTGGTAATGGCATACTCCCACAGGCTCTCATTCTCTCGGAAATTTCGGAGGTAGCTGCAGTCCATGCTTTCGTCAGCGTCTCCAGCGATGCGATCAGGGAGACAGGAGATCTTTTCCTGTGTCAGCTATAAAAAGAGAAAGTTGTCAGAGACCTTACACCTGAAACTCGTACGTTCATCATGTGGTTTGACATTCCATTTCAATTTATCACTGCCTTGCTGAATTTTCAAAAGTGAAAGTGTCCGACAGATCCGCTAGTAGTTCTGACTGTACTTCAAAGATATTTACCTAAGAAAAATATATAATGTTTAAAAATTAGTGAGGGTTTGGGTTAGATAGTTTCTCATAAGCGTCAGGTTTTTAGATGTTTTTGCCGTTAGAGAGTCTTATATACAATGATAAGCTCTGTATTTTTGTCTTATTAATGTGAACAGAGATAAATAAAGGCTAGTAAGGGAATGCCTCTTCATAGCTATTATACTATCTGCCTATTACACTAAAACTAGCTATCCTGATTGGATACCATCAAGATTCTTTCTTGTTTCCTCAGTATTCCGGAGCCATCCTTTTTCTGTAGATCAGGCGACTCTGAATATTCACAGGATCTGATGCAATGGGCTCCGAGCCACTTAACTGAGATTGTCGTTCATGGACATATGACCTTCTTTCAAACATTTGCATACAAAGAGTCTCGTTATCGTACTGTGTTTGAAGTCTTCTGTAAATGTCAATCAGTTTTAGGCCTTCAGTCATAACAAATTTCATCACTAGTTTCACTTGAACGACCTTGTACATATACGATAAACAGTTAAAAAGTCTCGTGTGTTGTTTATTAATGATATTGGCTGATTATGATATTAATCATAATTAGCCAATTGCTGTGGTATAAGAGGTATAAAACACTCAGGACATTATGTTTTAAAGAAATGCTTTTGTAACATTGCTAACTTTTATTCACTGTACTAATCTGCTACCCGGTTGGATATTAAAAACAATTTGCATCCATTTTGAATATGAGTGCACGAGAATGCAACGGCTGTACAATTAAAATATTCATTAACATTCATTAAATTTGATCATTTTCATGTTTTATAATATGTTAATAATCATTAACTTATATATTTTTTGTGAAGTGTATAATGGTTCTAACAATCAGCAGAACTACATTAAATACCATGATATATTGCGTAAAACATGTTGAACACTGATGTTTTCTTCTCCCTGCTAGAAACTATTCAACCAAGAAGTAGCATGGAACAAATTACTTGCAGTTCTCTGTTTCTGTATGTGTAGGAATGTTCGGAAATAAAATAAATACCCCTTACTCGATCATTTAGTGGTAGGTCTAGATGGCTGCATAAAGCAGACTTATAATGGCTAATATAAGATCGTATGAATGAAATATTAAGCCCTAGAGAGCATCTAATCCAATTCTATTTGAATCTAGGTCAGGACAGTGCAAAAAAAATGGCAGGAGTGTTATGCCTTTCATGCACTAGAAGGTTAGACACACCAAGAAGAACTTGATAAAATGAATTAATATAATATAATATAATATAAATAATAATATAGTATAGAATAGAATAGAATAATAAATAAATATTAGCGAGGTTTCAATTCTTCCCACACTTTGCAATATTTTTGGTATAATTGATGTGGCTCAAAGTTGTTTCTTTATATACTGTCTGTTTTTGGCTTATACTCGTCTCTTTTTGTCTTGTGCCAGACCACAGATAATTTGTTCAGAAGTGGTGAACCTGGCTACATCAATGAAAAAAGTCAATAAATAAGCTTAGCCATTTCACATGAAGTCAGCGGGGACGTCACCGTGATGTAACACGAGTACACGAGAATGCAATGATTGTACAATTATAAGTGTAATATAAACCACAAATCCCACTCATTTTAAGGACCTTTATACGTAACACGTCTTATTCATGGAACGGTCGTAGTATGACTCATATCTTCCAACAAGCTTAACATTAAAGTCGGGCGCCCCGCTGGCACATGATCACACAAACTTAATGGTTAATAGTGGCTAGTTCATTTGAAAAGGATGGTTATGATAAAATTAGTTCAAAGGATCACTGTTCCAACCAAAGAACCAAGTAGAGCATGATTACAATCAGAATCCAAAGCAAGTGATAACAAACTCATTTGTTTTCCATGACTCTAATATCGCTCAGATTTTTTTTGCTTCTTTTTCCCTTTTTTTTTTTTGCATTTTTAGCTAGTGAACTTTTTTCAAATCCACTTTGTAGCTGGTTAATAACACATCTAAAGTGACTTTCAAGCCACCTCACCTGACCTCAGACTTCTGACTTGTACTGCTGATAAGCAGACAGGAATATAAATGGAAAAGAGAACTTAATCTATAAATCTATTTGAATAGCAAAATGAAATGCCGGTCCCATGACTTCTCCCTTATCAGAAATACAATGCATAAATGGTGTGAAGGATATTAAGTGAATGCGAAAGGTGAAGGTGTTGTACCTGCATGGTGCATCCGAAGACGCCGATCATGAGCATGGCAATGCACAGGTACTCCGAGAAGACGTCCCACCATGGCTTTAAAACCCGGAACCGCGGATTTTGTTCCGTGGCAATGTTCCGGAACTCGTTAACTGGAATCATCCTGCTTAAGAACAATACAAATTAGCTTTGTATTTTAATATAACGTATCACAGGTGTTGCCAGTGCTATTTATGACATGTGTTTCGCTTTTGTGTACATCTCCACTCTGTACATCTCCAGCATTTTTCACAGGTTTTTAATTATGGCTTTACAGGGAAAAAAAAAAGAGTCTCTGTTTAAGCCCTGAAATCAGTTGAGCGTCTTGCGTAATACACGGGAGTGGTCCCTTATCTCTTACAAAATCAAAGCATGGTTTCATAATGTTGCTTGTACGGCAAATATTCAGAAGTAGATTCATTCGTTCGTTCATTTTCAGTCAACAATTTAACCTCTAGACCATGCAGTAACCTTCTGGTTTTGGTCATTGTTGATTCCAGAGTCTGTCTCAGGAACACTGGGTGGCGGTGGAACCATATCCTGGGTGGGACAATAGTTCATAACAGGGCGCTGTTCACACTATGGGGCAATTTAAATGAGCCAATTCATATTTACACATGTTTTGAGGGGGTGAGAGGAAACCAAAGCACCTGGACGAAACCCACACAGTGACAGCGAGAACATATACAAAAACCTCAACCCAAGATTGTTTCTGCATCCATACTGGACAGCTTTTGTCTTAAGATATATTTGTCTTAACATATAATGATCGTTTTTAGGCTGTCAGAAAAAAAGCTATATACAGGGAAATTTTTGTTTCCCAGGGGACAAAAAAATTTAAGAGTTCTCTTCATCATACTCTAACCCTATATATATATATATATATATATATGTGTGTGTGAGTGTCGCAGGCCAATAGGACCTCTTCCATTCTTTTCAGGGGACGAACATTTTGTCCTTACAACACTTGTTATAAACCCTTTCTTTGTTTTGATGAGGGAATCCCCTAAAGGGTTAATATAAGTAATGCAGCATGCTTCATATTTTAGACTTTTAGAGGCTTTACTTTTGCAGGATTTACGGTGGCACAGGGACATCAAGATGTGCAGAACTCTTTTAAAAATGGTGTTTAATTCATTACAAAACTGGCATACTGACACTTATGATATTGCAAAAATGTAAAAAAAAAATTCTCTATAGAGAAAACAGATATCCTATTAATGACTTTTAGAGGTTTTACTTTTACAGGATTTACGGCAGCACAGGAACATCAAGATTTGCTGTTTTAATAATGGTGCCAAATTCATTATAAAAATGTACATACCACTGATTTAGACAAGTGATGAACAAAAATGAAAGTTTCCTCTATAGAACACAAATATTCTTTGTATGACTTTGGTAAGAAGCTTTAATTTTACAGGATTTAAAGTAGCACATTTGCATCCAGATTTGCAGAACTGTTTTATAAATGGTGCTTCATTTATAAAAAAAAAAAAAAAGAAAAAATGACATACTGCCGCTTTAAGGAAGTCGTGCAAAAATGCGAAAGTTTTCTCTATAGGACACAGATATGTTCTGTATGACTTTTAGAGGCCATATTTTTTCAAGAATCACAGCAGCACAGGAACATAAAAATTTGCAGAGCTGTTTTAATAACAGTGCGTAATTCATTACAAAAGATGACATAGTGCCACTCTAAGCAAGTGTTGCAAAAATGTTAGAAAAAACATTTTAGAGGATTTACTTTTACAGGGTTTACGACAGCATATGAGCCGCGGGATTTGCAGAACTGTTTTATTAAAGGTACTTAATTAATTAAAAAAACGCACACACTCCCGCTGTTGGCAAGTGACGCAAAAATGTACAACAGTTCCTCTATAAGAAACATATATCCTATGTATGGCTTTTGGAGGCTTTAATTTTAGAAGATTAGCAGCAGCTCCAAAATTTGCAGAAATGTTTTAATAACAGTGCTTAATTCGTTACAGAAAATTACATACTGCCGCTTTAAGCAAGTATTGCAAAAATGTAAACGTTTCTACTATAGAACACAGATATCTGTTTCTATAGAACAGTTATTCTTTTTTTTATCTCCCCTTTGAAAACAACAAAACAACAACAAAAACAGTGCTTGAGTGCTTGCTTAAGGATCTATCCAATGATGGAAATTTCAAAGCTCTTTGTAAGTTGGTCTGGATAAGAGTGCATAATGCCTAAATGTAAATGTGTTTAAAATTGGTCACACATGCAGTACCAGAACTTGTTTGGTGAGGGAAAAACCCTACAATAATAGAGGAATGGAACCACATTTTGGGGCAATACAAACTGCTGTATAAGTGAATATACTTCTTAAAAGACTCAAGAGACAAATATGCACGACTATGTAAATAAAACGTAACTGAATGATTTTAACTTAATATATAAGCAACTCACCTGTTTCGTTTTTCCCCCTCTCACGTGCTCATCATCATCGCGATCGCGGTGCCTTGCTTTAATTAGCGCTGCTCCATTTCTGTCCTCTCACTGAGTCTCGCGGACCTCCCCCGGCGCGGTTATATTCAGGGTTGCCAGATTGGTTTCGGTGGTGTTGTAACCCAGTCTCGCTTTACACAACTTCCCAAACTGACACGATTTTAAATTAGAATTGTTACAATTGTATAAAATATACATTGAATCGACGACGTCATTGTGTATAAATATGTATTGTTTTCACGCATTCATGAATGGATTATAATACTGTATCCTTAAGGTACATCAAAGGAAATCTGGCAACACGAACATGGGCGCGTTTTACCTGTGTTTCTGAGGTGAATGTGAGAAAACACACTTTTCAGTATTTCCCTATTGGTCGAAAAATAATTTTGATTCGAAACAGGAACGTGCACATTATTGCTGGAATGTGCTGGAATAAACATTTCCTTGGGCAAACCTCCCTTATCAAACTTTACTCACCCATGATGTTTTCATTCAAGTTATAATGTTATTAAAAATAAAAATAAAAAACAACGTTTGTGATAAAGATATTGTTCTGTCGTCATCGCTGTTCTGTCGAATTACTGAGAAATTCCCTAACACCCTGTGACTAACAGGCTGATGTTGCAAACAACATGTCAGTCACACTTCCTCAAATAACTTTTTTGTCATTTATAAAATTAAAAAATCTTGGCAAACGAAACAAAAACAATAACAATAACAACAATCACTTTTTCAATTTACAGTCGTACACAATGCACAGTGGGCTGTAAATAGGGGAGTGGCGCCATCATGTGGTGAAATACCCTTTGTGTATTCAACTACTTGTACTTTTCCTACAGCCCATACATTGTTTAATCTGAAGGTTTGATTTAATAATTCTCAATGGCTGGGATTTGCTTGAGGGAACATGATTGCGCCAACACTGTGGCTTATTGGTTGGCACTGTCGCCTCGTACCTCCATGGTCCGGGTTCGATTCCTCGAATGCCACGGGTCTGTGTGCATGGAGTTCGAATGTTCTCCCTGCGCCTGGTGGGTTTCCTCCGAGTACAAGGACATGCAGATTAGGCTATTTGGAAGTTGTGGATGATCATGTAGGTGTGTCCTGAGATGGATTCACACCCCTTTTGTCTCCTGGGATAGGCTCAAGGCTTCCTGTGACCCTGTATACAGGATAAAATGGTATAGACGATGAGAGACTGAGAGAGAGAGCATGATTGGGGCGTATGTTTTTAAAAAAAAATTTTTACACAATAACACAACACATGCGGATCACATGCGACTTACATTTTTATCTCATTATAAATCAGGGTCAAGTACTCAACAGCTTCAACTTAGCAATTCTGGGGTTTGAACCTAAGATTTAACCCATTTTATTTTCATGGTAGCATAATTCGACCAAACTAGCTTACTGTCCACTTTAAAATGAACTGCGAGGGAGGGGAATCAGTGGCTATGACTTACTAAGGCGTGGGAACTAGATCCTATTTTGTGGTCATGACTTAATAATGTGTCGGAAGGAAATAGCATAACACATGGCCACATCATACTATGCTACTTCTTAAAGTTATCCCGAGTGCCTGTGAGTAAATAAAGGTAAAAAAAATTGTCTGTAGTAAATATTTCTATACGCCAAACTTTTCAGATTTTTATTTGTAAAAAAAAATATTAGTAGTACATTTATTATTAGTCCATTTATTATATCCTTCCATTTCACAATTATTTGCCAATTTGTGTTGGTCTATCACTTGAAATGCCAATAACATTTTATATTACATTATTGACATTACATTACGTTTGTGATAGTAAAGTGACAAAATGTAAAAAGGTTAAAAGGGTATGAATTCTTTTGCAAAGCACTGCATATACAAGTATACATATGTATATATAAGTATGTCACGGTTATTAATAAAAAATTTTTTTTGGCCTTACATTATATATGTTATTTCGGCTCAGGGCCACAACATTGTATCCTGTTCCCGTGCCTTAGTAAATTGTGGCCACAGAATATCAGGGCTCAGTAATTAAAACATGTCAACAATCAGCCAACCATGTGGACCCAGCATACCGCATAAAATCATACAGATACAGATCAACTGCTTCAGAGAAGATTCACATGAAATATGAAAAAAGGGGGAAATGTTTTATCTCTGTGACTTTACCTGTGGCGTGGTTGTTGGTCTCGAATTGGTAATTCAGAAACCGGTGATCTTCTGTCAGAATAATGCTAAATATAAAATACACTGAGCAAATAAAGAGACCTTGATTATAAGTGAGATTGAAGGAAAATGGCCAGACTGATCTGAGCTGCCAGGGCAGATGTAGTAATTCATATATACTCACGTTTTACTTTATAGAGTTCATTTGGTACAACACTAATGACAGCCTGTTGCAGCAGCTCTGTCTATCTACTGTATATATAACGATTGTTAACAAAAGAATCACAGTGCATTGAAATTTGGGATGGGAACAGCTACAACACTGAAGAACCACATCAGGTTTTACGCCTGTCAGCCAGGAGCAGGAATCTAAGGCTAGCATGGACACATGCTCACCGAAATAGTTTCACTTTTCCGATACAAAAAATATCACCTGGTCTTTTGCAGTTTTCATCTGCTCAGTTTGGGTGACACTCATCAACATGCTGTTCCTGCATGCAGTCCCTCTGCTCACAGGATGTTTATTTGCTTCATGCACCATTCTGAGTAGACTATTGTCTCAAAATCCTAGGAGATCAGCAGTATCAGAAATGTGCAAAGCAGCCCATCTGGCACCAAGAACGGTGCTTTAATGGATGGTTAAAGTCACTGTGATGACACGTTTTCCCCATTCTGATATTTGACACAAACATTACCTCAAACACTCGATTCTGAATTAGAAGTTTCTGAATGATTTTATGCATTGCATTTTTTTTTGTTTTGTGTCATCCAGTATTCACACATTAGTCTGCTTGGTTCAGGCGTTTAGGAAATCTCTGTGGGAGTCTCTTATGGGTTTTGAGAATTCCACAGAAAAAAATGGTTTCTAGCTTAATGATCATGTAACTGGCAGAGTGAGACACACTATTTTGTGTTCACACATGATCTGAGACCATTTAAGCAAATATATAACTTTGTGCTCTTATGTTAAAGGGTGGCAATAGTTTTTTAGTCAAAGACGTTTTTGGAGGATATTTTGCTTCTTATATTAAAGATCATGTTTCATTAGTTTCAATGAGATTAAGTGATATAGGTAAATTCCTAAGCAGTGATATAAGGAGATAAGCGTTAAGATTGCATTAAAAGCATTACGGTCACATTTTTGCATTATGTCCACTTATTTTGTGTTCCTAATATGGCTACCTGCTGGTTCATCTCTAAATTCCTTCCTGTACTATGTAGGCAAAAGGTGTTCAGAATGAACCATGTAGGTGGCGAACAGTCCGGAGAAACCTATGAGATTTACTTTATATTTTCACAGTTCTGCTTCAGAAGCAGCTAGCTTTCAGGTTGAATTTTAAATAGCATTGAAAAGAAAGTTAACTTATTTTAGAAGCTAGTTAGGTTCTAACTAGCTTCTAAGGGCACGTATTCACAAAGCTTCTTAAGCCTAAATGTTACTCCTAGTGATGAAATTCTAAGAAAATTCTTAGAATTATGACATTTTCTTAGAATTTCCTCTTAAATTTAGGACTAAATCTTAGTAAAGATAAAAATAATTCACAAAACACCTTAGCCCTATGGTAAGCAGCTCCTATGGTAAAAATTGTTAAGCGTGGAGAGGCTTAAGAGTTTCTATAGCAGAGGACAAAATGGCGGAAAGAAGAAATGTTCTCCAAACCCTGCTCTTCTGTCCAATTTGGTTTTCTTATTCTTTTACTTCCTCACATCTCTCTTGGATTCTTGGCTACATACCATAAAAAAGCGCAACTTAAATAGACCGTCCTGCAATCATGTAAATTGGAAAAGTTGAGCCATTTTGCTCCCATCAATCGAAAATGGATTACAAGTAAGAAAATCAGTATGATAAATAAATGTAAGAACTTAAATATAGCAACTACTGTGTGGAAATTGGTTGCTTCATAAGTAGACACATTTTCAACATTTAGCTGTTTTAATTAACGTTATAAAACAGAAACTTTGAATAAAGTAGCCTGTACTCATGATAATAGAATTAATAGAAGAAATTGTATAATCATATATTCTATTTTCACAAAAAGCGCATTTGTTAATAGATAGATGTTTTAGCAACCAATCACAGTTCCTGAATTGCTGCATCATCCCTAGCAATGGGATCAACCACACCTCCTCACTAAGATAAAGGTTTTTGTTCTTTTCTTACTCAGAGTTGCTCTGAGAAGTTTCCTAAATCACTTTTAGTCTAAGACTCTCAGCTAGGACTTTTTAGGCTAAGATAGGAGCTCTCAGAGAATTCTAAGAAGCTTTATGAATACGGGCCCAGGTCTATATCAGCACTCGTTGAATGCCTCTCGTCCAATCAGATTACTTGTTTGGAAATAATTGTTGTATAATAAGTAATAAGAAATAATAATCTACCTTACATATACCTGAACTCTCAGATGCCAAAGGTTGCCATGTCCCAATGTGCCCATGAGACATGGACAGTTATTCAGCATTAAGGACACAATGAACTAGAATAAACAGATATCTTTAATACACAATGTCTTGTACAATACATTGATTGCTGGAAAATGTACAAAGCAGTCTTTAAATTATCTCTCAATGTTAGTAATAAACTGTTAAAGCAAAAACTACTTCATTTTTTTTTTTTTTTTAAACAGACAGATTTAGAAAAAGAGAAGTCACAATTTGCCGTAACTTAAATACGGCACATGCTCAGTAGGCGACGAATAGAAAAGGAGATTGGTTCATTTATTCAAAAGTTGAACTTGGGGTTCAAGCATGAAAAGGAGGGAAAAAAATAGTTAATCCAAAATAAATAAAAGAGAAATTCAGACTCTGTACAAAACTCCCAAGGAATTTCTAAAATCTTGGAAAATGTAGCTTGAAATACTGTTATAAATACATTAATCAGGATTTGTTTTTTTGCCTGCTCATGAAGGATGTCAGTTCTTACTGTGGTGTTGGCTTCATGTGGCAAGGAGTCCCCCTTTTTCCCCCCAGGTAATGCTACATTCAGCATTAAATGATGACAGGACCCACATTCTTTTCCACTATTTTCCAAAACCTTCATCCCAGACATTTCATTTGTGCTCTTGGATATTGGATACTGTATTTTTTTCTTAGGTCCACATTGGACCCTGAAACACTTTTAAACAAGATACCATCTAGACAAAAAAGGCCATGTGGGGACACCCACTTATGAAGGGTTTACCTATTAAAAAGCAAGTGACTTCAGCAGAGACAACACTCAACTAAATCTAATTAAGTTATTCAATAACCAGAATTATAGGTGAAACTGGTTCCCAGCATTAGCAGTCATCTTGGGTAAGCTGATTCAACTCACTAGTTAATCACTAAGGCGGTGTTTGTAAGCACACGCCCGAAGAACACACCCTGAGTGAATAATGGGTAATTGGCCAATACATCATGATCTGGTTAATTACCTAGTGAGTTGAATGAAGTGTTTCGCCTGTTATCATATGCCTGAATCAGTGTTGATAATTCCCATATCAGGACTTTACAAAAAATAAGAACTTAATTGGCTAAAACATGTTTCATGTCTGAATCATGTTTTGCACTAGAGTTACAAAAGTAAAAAAAAAAAAAAAAGAAAAAATCTCTTACACCCAGTACACATTACCCTCCACATAACCTCTAGGTAGAGGCGGTCACGGCACGGTTTTTGTTAACGCCACTCGAGTGGTACTTCGGCATACGAATGCACCGCCTCACAAATTTTCGACATAACTGAGATTTTGCAAGAAATTTGCATCAACATACAAAGCATTTTCAGCATACGAACAAACAAGCGAATAGAACTCAACACCAGCTAACTTGTGTATTTAGTAAGTAAGTAGCTGTTGAAAACTTGTTTGCATCAGTGGAAAGCCAAGCAAAGTGGGTTTACATATTGTTCTGTTTTTTTTTTTTTTGCATTTTGTGCAAGATTTAGTGAAGACACAGGACGATGGGTCCCAATAATATAAGCAAGGACAGTAGAAAGAAGAAAATGGAGCCACTTTCAGTTTCATTAAAAAAGCAGCCGTGAGTAGTAAGTGAGGTTTAATGTCTATTTATTACATATTTTACTTGACTTACATGTCTGTTCTAAACACAAAATACTTCTAGGCAAAAATATGATTATAGCGTTGGAATTGGTAATATTTTTGGGCGGCTGGAACGGATTATCTGCATTTACATTGTTTCCTATTCAGTAAGAACTCGCCTAAATTTAATTCGTATGCCAATGTACCACTGTACGTTTTTGTTTTTGCCTGATTTGTGACTTGAACTTGGTTCTGTTTCGTAAAATGCAAACAAATGTATCATTTCAACATATTTACCTACAGTCTACTGATCAGAACAGATACTAAAATGAGACCAAATTGATGTCTATTACAGTACTGTGCAAAAATTTTAGGCACCCTAAATTTTTTGGTACAAACTTTTCTATGGATTTTTTTTTTTATTATTTAGGACATTAATGTTGCATTAGTGCAAAAACATTATTATTCCAACACAAAATTAAATATTAGAAAAAAAGCAGCATGCACTTTTCATGAAAAAAATGGAAGCTGGGTTTGGCAGGCAAAACATATAAAAAATATTGCAGGTGCAACAGTCAACTGTGGGTGGTTCTGTAGGGTGCTCAGTAAAACTTAGTATCTAATTTTCTTAAAAAAAAAAAAAAAATGCACAACTTGTACCTGAGACTAATGCCAACTACATGCCAAATACAGACTCTGTTTCATAAATCACTGTTTTCTGGGATTTACAGTATTTTTAAAGCTATACATGTTCTATATGATTTATTTACCTAGGACTTTTGAACAGTACTGCATATCTAACACAGAACATTTAATGGTGCTTTCCTTTGAATGAATTAGAAAGAAAATTATTACTATTTTTATGTTGTTGGGTCGACAGGATCTTGGTCTCGAGGCACAGCTCTAGATTACAGTCTGGGTGTATTTACAAAAATGTCACTCTTACTTCTTAACCAAACTAAGCAACCACAAAAAACCTGAACCTGGTGCAAAACTATCCCTTAGACATGAAACATGTTTTGGCTTATTAAATAGATTTTGATTAAGTGAAAATTGTGTAAAATTAGATTCCTCCCCTAAACTAGCTCACAGTTGTTTGCTACCTCTCTGGGTCCTTGTGCCTGGCACCATGATGGTCCTATAAGCCCAGGACAGAGAAACAGATAATGAAATGTGTTGTGAGACACAATAATGGCACTTTAAAATGCTGACATCCATAGTCCAAGGTGCTGAACTTTTACTTCATGAGAAATGTTTGGCTTTTAGTCAGTGCTCATGTCTGGTTTAGATGGACAAAGCTGGTCAGTAATACAAACAGGAGACACGGGCAGATTCACATTAATGATCATAAAACCAGCAAGAAAAAAAACTGAACCAGTCCTGTCTGGAAGCATCTTCCGGTCTCTCTGATCTCATCAACACCACAGATTTGTGTGAACCCTGTAGACATCCAGAGACCCGTTTGCTCTCGGTTTAAAGAAGACTATTAAACTTCTTGAAGCACCAGAATTGTAATCACTGATGATTCCTGGCTGAAAGAGGAAGGGATCGAAATATGGAAAGAAAAGAGCAGAAGACAGGAGGCACTAGAATTTCTGACAGTCTTTCTGACAATCATTTGGACATTCTTTCTGACAGTTTTTTTGGCAAGGCTCCATAGTGACCGCAACACCAATCCCACTCCGCCCAGAGGTCATTCTCGTGACTTCAGTCCATGCGTCCGTTTCAGGGTCATAACACTCCACGCTGTCCAAAAAGGTGTTCCCATCATATCCTCCTGTTGAAAAAAATAAAAATTTTAACACTTTTCAAACAAGTAATCAAACACTACCCAGTCCAGGGATGACCCCAAAGTACATACTTTTCTTACAAAAGCCTGATGAAATGTGTTTTATTCCATTTATATCACAACAATTTGATAATTTTGAGAAGGAATTCTCCTGGATCAAGCAAGCAAGACAGAAGAAAATTTAGAAGGAAGTACGTATCTATGAACAAGGGATGTTCAAGTCAAAACTAACTAAACTAAATACTAAAACTCTTGTACGTATCGAAGCATGTATGTATCTATCACAGCTGTGCTGTTATTGGAACTTAATCCACACCTTCAGAGTAGATAGTTCATCAGCTCTGTTGTATCACAGTTTTGCATAATATTAATACTGTTCTTAAGATGGAAATAATGGTCATAACTAAGCTACTTAACTTTAAAAAGTTGTGTGGTGGTTAGTAAATTTTGTATAGTTGATAAAATTTATATATTCAGGCAGCATCGGATCATTGCATGCTAACTGCTATACAAAAAGTAATCTGTGTACAACGTTATACAACTTTCTACACACCACTTCTGCCAGATCCATGCTGACTCCCCCATCCGGCCAAACCTCATTTCACAGAGCAGCATCATAAGGGAATTCATTCCTGGCCTGAACTCTAGCAACTACTGGCTAAAACCAAACTCATAAATAACAGCTGAACTAGTGACAGAAATGTCACCTCCCAGTCACCAGAGGGCATTCACGATGAGCTGCATTTTTACATTTTTATGTTGAAAAACTGCTCTTTCAGGTTACACCCGAGCCCTAAGCATTATATGTCACTTAAGTCACTTGATTCTACTACTCGGTTAATTAGCAAGCCCTTCATGAGTTCTATATGGTTAGTGAGAAGGGTCATTTTTTTTAAACGTCTACAGCCTAACAGCAACCTTCTAAGAAAGCCTGAGAGTTAATAAGTAGTAATGTGTCTGGATTACTGAGAAGGAGCTGATGAAGGCTCTTCTGATTTAGTGATTAACAGCAGTTTCTGGGTAAACAAGGGTGGAGTTCCAGTCAGATTGGCTCATACAACTTGGTAAATTCTTATCCAGCTGCATGAATTCAGGGGGGGTTGGCGTGCATCAGTTTTTTTTTTCCCTCTCTTTTACTTCCTATTCTAGGAGGAATTTGTTTCTGCACAGCCATTAATACGAAAGCATGGAAACTCTTGTCTTAACATAAAACAGACCAGTGGCAGTTTTCCCAGAATGAGTTTGATAGTTAGCATGCAGCCCTGTACATAATGGCACTTTAAGCTAAATCAATTTCATTAAATGGATTAAATCCAGATGCGGACGTTTGGTAGGCTAATATGTGGTAGAATTCATTTCAGGGCCAAGTATGTTAGCAACTGGTTGAATATTATGATATTAGCAGAAACAATAAGGGGAAGAAATCGTCCACGACCAAGGAAAATTGATTTGTCTGCAAAAGCAAGGCCTGGTGATACGATTGTTAAGGGTCGATGAGGTCTTCAACCAATCAGCTAACAATAAAGTTGGCAATATTGGAGCTGGATATTTCCCCATACCGAGTGCGTAGATGCGTCCTTGGTGGGTGGTGACTCCCAGCGCGCTGCGCCGGTGTCTCATTGAGGGGATGAAAGTCCAGCTGTCCGTCTCAACGTCGTAACGCTCCACCGTATTCAGCTGATTTGTGCCGTCATACCCGCCCATTACATAGATATGGTTATTCAACGCACACACTCCTGAAGAAACCAAATACAGTACATTACTCAACAAAACTGAGTATTGTCTAGTGACTATGCACGAAGACGTTGTTAATGACTGAACAACAAGCAAGTAAAAACTGTGCGTCTAATAAGGACTCACCTGCTCCACTGCGGACAGTGTTCATGGGTGCCGTGCTCCTCCATTCGTCTTTCTCGGGGTTGTAACATTCCACTGAGCTGAGCCGATGCGTTCCGTCAAACCCACCCACCGCATAGAGGAGGCGGTTAATGACCGCCACACCCACCCCTATTCTCCGGGTCAGCATGGGGGCCACCAGTTGCCATGAGTCTCTTTCTGGGTCATATCTGCATACAACACACACACTCAATCAGTGGCCATCCAACAAATACAAACATATGGATCCCAGCATAAGTATTCACACCCTCTTTTCAAACTTTTCTACAGGTTGTAATGCTACAGCCTACGTTTTTCTATACAAGTACTTAAAAATATTTTTATCTTTTTTATTATTATTTAAAAAATAAAATCATATTTAACATCCCACAACTCAAACTTTAAAGCCATTATATCTATAAAATGGAAAGAACATGGCAAATCCACAGCGTACCATGCTTTTTGCACTATATTCCCTGGATTAGGAAAACCATACATAGGAAAGACACCATGGATAAAGAAAGGATGACAAATCTACGACTCGAGTATCACAGTAGGTGAAGATGGTCACTTGCTGACAGGTTGATCATTTCCATGCTTTTTGCCTGTGTACTGATGACCTATGCTTAGCCGATTTCAATGTACATCACTACGATTCTCAAAACAACGGAAAGTTTTCTTACAGTAATTGCTTTTACGTTCTATTACATTATATGATATTGGGAAATTAAATCATTTAAAGATTTAATGGTCTACATTGCAGGAACAGACAGATTCTTTAATAGTACAGCAAGGCTTAATAACTAGTTTCTCTTCCTTATTCTTTAAAATTGGCTGAAGCCTGACACTCATGGGCCTGGACTTGAAACGCTCACTTCCTCCCCAGTTGTCTATGGATGAATCACAGTGAATAAGGCATGCTGAGACCAAATGCTAAATGCCTTAAAGTCAGAGAGACAAAACAAGAAAGAAAAGTAATGCAAGAAAATATAATCAAAATATTGTGTTGATGTATGAATCTTTTAATGATGGCTTAAATAGGGATTAAACATGTCAAAATATACACCACTTTATTGGGTACATTTACCAAGTCTAACTGAAGTTATATGTTGGCTGATCTTTTCTGTTTGTTCATCTTCTTCAGCTTGTCTATAGAATAGTGCTGGTAGAAGAGCACATATGGCTGCATTAGTAGAAAGACTATTTCTGAGGCTGAGCGTAGAAGGGAAAGTCAAGAAATTAAAAAAAAAAAAATTGAGCGTGACTAATAATAATAATAATAATAATAATAATAAGCACCTCCATATTTACCACAGTCCTCCCCATGTAACCTTGAATTGCTGACTAGTCTGCGACTTGTAAATTCACAGGTTACGATTTATGGGTAAAGTGAAAGTAACTGCTGAAGCTAAATCAAAAGTGTAGCTTTCACCTTCCACATCCTTCTGATTCCCGTGAGTCAACTCACGGAAGACTACTGGACCAGACAACATCCCAAAGTGCTGCGAGGATGTGCAAAAAAAACAACAAAAAAAACAAAACTTGTTCTTAATGACAACTAGTAGCGCTGTTGTACCCACATGCTTTAACGCCACCATCATCATAATCCCTGTACCGGAGAAATCTCCTGTGTCATGCCTCAATAACTTCTGTCTTGTCACATTCGCACACACTACTATGAAGAGAGGCTCGACATGAGGCACATCCAGACTCTTCTGCCCCCTCATTTGGACCCCCTGCAGTTCCAAACTCTCAACGGCCACCGCCACCACCCTCCATCTGGCACTCACACACTTGGACAAGCAGGACACGTACATTAGAATGCTGTTCATGATCGTCATTTTAGCATTAAACACAATCATTCCTCAACAACTGATTGAAAGGCTGAGCTTACTGGACTTGAATACCTTCCTCTCTACCTGGAGACTTCCTGACTTATAGACCCCAGTTAGTCTGGATTGGGAAGAGCGTCTCCAGCATCACACCAAGCACTGGATCACCACAAGGCTGTGTGCTCCATCCACTGCTGTTTATTCTACTGACTCGCAACTGTGCAGCAATGCATAGCTCAAAGTATATTATCATAGCACATCATCACACCACATGGTTGTTGACTTTGGGAGAGCACAGAAGACGCACTCTCTGCTAAATGCCAACGACTTCTCTGTTTAAATCGTCAATGGCACCTTGGTGTCCACCTGGTGGAGAACCTTAACCGGTCCATAAACACCAGGCCCAACACCAAGCCCAGAAGTATCTTTATTATTTTCTAAGAAGCCTGAGCCTCCGGAGCAGCTGCATCACTGCTTGGTTTTGGAACTGCACCATCTCAGATCACAAGACCTTTCAACGAATAGCGAAGAGAGAAGAGAAGATCATTGGGGTCTCTCCTCCCTCCATCACAGATATTTTACACCACACGTTGCATTCGCAAAGCCACCAGCATTGTGGATGATCTCACACACACCCCTATCACAAATTCTTCATCCTTCTGCCATCTGGAAAAATATACCAAAGCATTCGGGCCCACACAATCATATCCAGGGACTAGACTGACACCCACACACATACTTAAAACAGTCCCTGAACATTTTGTCTCTGAACTAGTGCTGAAAAAGCTGTAAACAAATACTACAGAAAGCCTGCACCATTGCTGCAAAAAGGCAATTGTACCTACAGTTCTCCTCATTTGGTATCATCATTATTATATTGCGATATCTTCTCGCATTTTATTTACTTTTGAATGGTGTACTGGTCGGCACCGTGCTTATTGTTTAGTCTTAGTAGTGGTAATTGTGCCGTCTTGCACAAGTTGCACGTTTGAACACATGCGCTTTATGTAGTCGTGAGTTGTTCATTTTAGTTATGTAGTCTTGTGTAGTTCTGTGTTGTTTTATGCAGCGCTTTAGTCCTAGGGCAGTGTTGCTTTATTTCACTGCATATGTTGCTTTATTTCATTGTTCACTATAAGAGCTGCATAAAAAAAAAGAAAAAAAAACTACAACTTGACTTGACTTGACTTTTCTTCTCTGTGAACTCTGATGCTCTGATGGCTGCTTTGGCTGAAAAAGCAGAAAATCTAGTTTGTTCAAATGTCTCCTATATTCCCACGTGGCCAACACTCGGGATAAACCACTGATGGCACCACTGAAAATGTATCGCGCACAGCAGCACTTTATTCCTAACTGCTAGATCGAGAAGATGTCCAATAAACCTACAAGAACCTTGACTGATAAATGTTAAAATGGCACCTACTAGGAAAAATAAATAAATAAATAAATAAATAAATAAATCACAGACTTCAGACGGGTCTCCAGTGTGCATGAACACACAAAAACGAGGGGGAAAAAAAAGAAATAAATTTGTGCTGTTTGTTCTTTTTAATTTTTATGAATGCTCAACTCCTTTTTTAAAATTTTTATTATTATTATTTTTTTAAATAGTTAAGATAGCAGGTAGCAGTTTAGCAGATAACCGCTAAGGGCTAACCTAACAATCTTAACTGCAAACAAATCTTAGCATATTAGCAAGTGGAATATTCTAGAACCTAGCCAAACACCTAACTAAAAATATAATTTCTTAAAAAAAGAAAAAATTCTAGATGTATGTCTTGTTCTATTGGCAGGTAATTTAACCTATTTCAAGGAATTTATTTATATATTTATATAAAATATAAATTTATTTTATTAATATTATTTTTCACTTGCTAAGATGTAATTT
This sequence comes from Clarias macrocephalus, assembly GCA_011419295.1. Classification (NCBI taxonomy): domain Eukaryota; kingdom Metazoa; phylum Chordata; class Actinopteri; order Siluriformes; family Clariidae; genus Clarias; species Clarias macrocephalus. The sequence continues at coordinate 16,316 of JAAGKR010002677.1, read as the reverse complement.
TTTTGCAATGTTTAGCTCTTAAGAAGAGCCAGGTTAACTGTTAGCAGCTAACCACTAACGGCGAAACTAACCTGCTTCAGTCATCGTGAAACACTCTTACATTTATTTATTATTTATTTACTTATTTAAAGCTGCAGACACCGAAACTACACGTTTGAAAATGGAAACCAGCCAAAACAATCTTAGCTGTATTTCACTTTCAACATGAAACAAATGAAACAACGATTTTTGAAAACTTCTTTAAAAAGGAGCATACACTGTGACCTTTAAAATCTAAAGATGGTTACCAGTGGAAATTCAGACGGCTATCTCTTCAACACCTGTCCTCACCTCTCTACGCTGTTATGATGGATGCAGCCATGTGAGCCCCCGACTGCGTAGATCATCCCATCGATGACCCCGACACCAATTCGGTTCCGGGGTACGCTCATTGGGGCGCACGGAAGCCAGCAGTTGTTCATGGGGTTGTAGCAGTCGAGCGTGTTGGAGTCCATGTTGCCATCAGGGGCGTTGTTCCTCCCTCCAACAGCATAGAAAAGCCCGCTGATCACACACGCTGCCAGGCCACTCCGAGGCACCTGCAGATCGGCCAGGCGCAGCCAGGCACCACTGCCCGGGTTAAACGCCTCGAGGTAGCAGAGCGACTGGCGGAAATAGCCTCCAGCTGTGTAGATGAGCTGCGGTACCTTAGGTGTGCGGCATGCTGCTGCCTTGGTGGGTTTGTGCAGCGTCAGGTCCTGAAAGATCTGTGCTAGGTAGTCCTTGCTCTGTGCGTCCCATTCAAAGTGCTCGAGCTGGCGCTGCAGGAAGCGTGGCGGAAGGGAGTGGCATCTCACGGCCTGTAGCAGCGCCTGAACGTAGGGTCTCCGCTCGTCACGCTCATACTGCACCCACTCCACGCATGCGTGGTATACCTCGGACTCGCAGCGTACGTTCAGCTCATCGCGGCTGATGAGGGTTACTAGCTGGCATGGAGAAAGATTGAAGAACTCCTCCTGTGTCGCCACCTTGTGGAGCAGAGGAAAAGAAATGTGAATGAGTACAGCGTTTGAACTATCAGAGAGATGTAATTCAACTGTTAGGTTTATATGAATTTTTACAAACTGATGTAGCCAATCAACCAGAATATATTTTTGCCTAGACTATATTTTTAGTTTTACATGGAAAGTGGCTCTTTTCATATCTTTATGACGGCTGACGCAAAGTGGGGATTGACATCCCACTTATTTTCTTCCTACATTTGTCTAGTGCTAGACAATTAATCGTATAAAAATCTAAATTGTGACATGGACATGTGCAATTATTTACTTATAAAAGCTAAAATTTATGATATGCATAGTCAGGTCTTTATGTAGAGTTTGTCAATAATTAAAGTAAAAAATATATATAGTTATTTTATAAATAATTTTGCATTGACAAATATTGGCAAACATCCTCTTAATAAGATTTGGTAAATATTGAATCGCAAATAATGTTATATTTTTAATAAAATCGTGCAACTCTCCTCTGACAATCATCGTTTAAAACCTGCATATTGCTTTGTTTGGAAATCACAGCTCGCCTCAATGTAGTTATAAACTAAACTCACGTGTGGGCGAACAGTCACACGGATTGTAAGGTGTCAAATATTGTTAACAAGACTTTGCATTCAGAGATTAAAAAACAAAAATAAAAAACTTCTACCACAAAAATCATGGCAGGTGAAAGTGGAAAAGTTTTTTCCAGCTATTTTTAAACCTTTTCAATGAACTACAGTACTGTGTCTTAGACACCCTGTGTTTGTTTTTAGTACAAATTTTGTTAAACATGTTTATTTAATAACTTCATTATTAAGTCAGTACAAACAATTTCTGATTTCCACACATCAGTATTCCAGCAAAAAGAAAAAAGACATTCAGAAAGAAAACTTCTGGGTTTTGCTGTATAAAAAAAGAAGAAGGTGTGACAGAAGAATAAAAATAAGCAGCTAATTTCCTTATAAAACTGTACAAATTGTACCTGAGACTACATATTTAAGCTAAGTGTCTTTATCTGGACTTGACACGAAGATTCAACAATAATCATAGACACGCATACTGTATAATGATCCTGGCTGTTCATGAATTTCAGACTCTTATGTATGCATACTCTCATACAGAACATTCATATAAAGACAAGCACGTGAATACAACATTGGCTTTAAAAGAGATTACATATTGGATTACTGCCATGATTTAGTTTGAGAGTGAAGAGGAACTAATATGATTCCTCTCCTCTGTAGTGACGTTCCTTCTTTTCATGAATGAATGAATGCATTATTGACTGACAGGTCATTTATTCAACTACAGTACTCCTTTTGTCAGTGCTTTACTTAACCCAAGTGGTGACTGATGCTGTGCGTCAGATGATTTAAAGGAAATAACGTTGTTGGTCACAACTTTATCAAGCAGGTAGTTTTAGTGTAGCAGTACAGGAATGACTATATCAGCTACACATCCATGTACATGTACCCTCATCACATTTACTGCCTTTCTAGGAATCTTTCTTAGATCTGGAATGAAGTAACTTATTTTTATGTTATTCTTTTTAATCAAAAATTCCATACTTGCTAGCCAGCTGGGTTTTTCACTTGCCAAAACATAGATATTAAAAATATGAAATATCGCTGTGATCACTGAGGTTTTCTTTTTGGATAAGTTTATCTCACATGTATGGTAAAAGTCTACAAGGTGATCAGCTTGTTGACTTTTAACAGTCAGAGACTAAGCTGCAAGTAGGATTTTCATCATGGGAAAGTTGTAACGATACAGGCTTTGTGCTTTCGGTGTAACGTGAGCAACCCATCTGGTTTTCTTCCTTAAATATTAGCTACCGATAGTCCTAATACCTAGCTGACTACTGTATACAGTTTAGCAACTCACTACTCCTCAATCATATGACTGTCAGCTGCTGAATGATCAGTATCACATGAGAGCCTGACCTGACTGAAGTTCATGTAGATGTACTCGCGGGCTTTCTGGTGCAGCTCGGTGCAGCCGATCTGCTCAGCGAAGTTAGCGATGCCGATGGCGTTGCTTGGGTCCAGCTGCTGCACAAGGAAATCGCAGCAGGCCTTCACCACGCTGTCGATCTGATACATCACGGCTCCGTTCATCACGTGGATGACGCACTTTTCTCCGACGGAGATACTTGCCGTGTAGGCAAACTCTATCAGGCGGCCCATGACCTGTCGATTCAAATTACACATTGTTGGCTGTTTAGCACTGTAACATCTGTTATATGTTATTTAGCTAAATCTAGCTTTGACAACACCACAGCAATCCCATAAAACCAGTCATTTCTTTCGGGCTAGCACACTCTCTTGCCTCCATCAGTTTTAATTGGACATCACTGGCTTGCAATGAAGCGCAAAGGGTAAAAAATGCTTAGAGAAACCTGGAGACAGACAGACAGATGATAAGAAATACTTTAGCTTTTCCAAGTTAAACAAAAGGGTTCCAGCATTCGCAAGCAATTTGTATGCATATTCGTCTGGACACGGGCTATATGAAGTGCTACCATATAAGGAATCAGGAAGCACAATGAGGGGGTTGTTTTATGGGCATAGAGGCATGGGAAAGTTCACATCATATTACAAAACCTTACATCAAATCTTGAGGAAATAAGCAACATTACCAATAGTCTATATTTATCTAATCGTAGAGGAACTTGTTTGTCCACAATATTGCACAAAATGACCTTGCACAAAGATCTTATAAAGTATTTGTATCGCTGTGTTTAAACTTTGTTACCTGCCAAAATGCGCATTCAAAGCCAGTCACGGACACATCTAACAATGTTAGGTCATTTAAATTAACACTTTGTCTACTTAATAAATGCTTCTAAGTCTGCTGTTTAGTTCCACCAGTCGCAGAAGGAAATGTGTTGGCAGTTAACTAACCAAAGAAATCATAATCTGTTGATAATAAATGGTGTTTGTGAGACTTGTATAAAAGTTATATCACACTCGAGGTTGTGCCATCGTGCTGGCCTTCGTGCCTACAACCGCATCACATCCGTGCTGATAAGGAGGACAACCCCCTTTTGTGTGATATTGCTTAATTCTATATAGTCTTTTCGATAACATGCCCATGTCAGATTGCACAATAAAAATCCAAATCAAACAAAATACTGCGAAATCAACAGCTTTATTAATACCTTTTCGTAACCTTTAGACGCAGCTCAAAGTTGCTATGACACATCATTACTGTACATATCAGCAGACACAAAAGGATGAGATCTAATCTTTAAAAAAAAGCACGGCTGGTGGTTGGACATCACATGCCATGACGATGACATTACATATACGAAATGAATGTTTTAAGTAGTACTTCCTGATATTTAGTGTGTAAAAATGATCTGCTTAGTCATCCTGGATGAACAGGTTGTACAAAAGTTTATTATGCTCGTCTCAGTCCTGCTCAATCTGTCCAGGTCAATTAATCTCGTAAAACTCCAAGACACCAAGTGTACTAGAATTAGTGAAATATCTGATTTACTTTTAAATACATAACATGCACAGCTTGACAGTAAACCCAATAAAGAAAATTAAGACAACAATTTTAAATTTTGCCAAAAGCCAAATCCGGGATGTTCACTACTTATGTTTAGGCAGATACAGGAAAAAAAAAGAACGACTAATGGATTACATGAACCAAATAATCCAAATACTGCAATTAATATCTGATACAAATGAGGAGTTGATTGTCAAGGTTTATGCTTCAGAATCCAATAGTGGCAGGTTAGTGGTGATTTCATTAAAACTCACACCCTTCTAAGACATAGAAATCTCAGGTAGAAAACAATAGAATAGAAGAAAGTAGCAAGATTGTTGACTTGTAATTGAATTGTAACTTTTCTACTCAGTCAGTAAAGGCAGTACAAAGCTAGCATCAAACATGTCATTCAAACAAACCATTTTACACCCATTTGTGGGTTATACTACATGACTAGAACTAGTTTGCCTATAGATATATAATTTATATATATAGCTAATATACTGTATATAGCTACTATAAATTCTTATCTAACTTAAAAAAAAGCAGGACAATGTATGTGCATTGTGTGTCCGCAGATTATATCATCTTGTTCCAGCAGGAAATATTCAATGTTTTATTTCCTTCTGTTCCAAACACCATCAGGGCGGCTTCTTTCTGGACTAGTTGAGTTTTCCTGTTTTGCACAGCAGTAGTTTTCACAGGCATCTGATGTGGGGTTACAGTCAGGAGTTTTACCACTATCTAAGGGTTTAGCTGAACACAAGGAGAACAATATTTCAAGGGCCTGATGGGTTTTGAGAGGGGACCAAACATTTTATGAGGCGGAATGGAGAGCAAACAGTTTAGGGACTTGAGAGGGGACCAAATATTTGAGGGTAGGAGAGGGGATCAAACATTTATGAGGCAGAATGGGGTCCAAAAAGTTTAGGGTGTTGAGAGGCGACCAAACATTTGAGGGTCTTAAGAGAGGACAAGATATTTTTGGGATTTGAGGGGAGGAACAAACATTTCATGAGGCAGAGTAAACAGTTTAGGGTCTTGACAGGGGACCAAACATTTGAGGGTTTTTTAGATGGCACATTTTAAGAGGCATAGCCTTTACCAAACATTTTCTGGGTTCGAGAGGGGAATAGACATTAAAGGGGTTTAAGAAAGGACCAAACATTTTAGGGGCATGAAAGGTGACCAAGCATTTTAGAAGCCCAAGATGAACAAAGAGAGTTTGTTATGGTGATATGGTGTAGCTCTACAGCTATTCATTCTGTTTGTAGCATTATAAGACTCATGAATCTGCATGTGAGTTACAAAAAACATGCAACTGTAAAGAAACTGACCAACCATATATCACATTCCATGGCAACATTTCTAAAAAGTTACTCATACATTTACTCACCTTTGGGTGGATCCCCTCGATGGGCACCACCTCCATGCCACACTCCTTCAGACCATTGGTGAACATGGCACGGAAGACAGGGGAGGAGGATGCCAGTACCACTTTATGTGCCACGAAGTCCACAGCCTCCAGGTCATTGTATTTTACCCGCAGTGTGACATCACAGAGTTGCCGCTCAAGCCGCAGCTCATTCATGATGGTGAAGGCAGCGGCCGTGTGGCTCTCGAGCGTGTAGCTGAACACGCGATGGCCATTGCGCGTGGACGGGGTCACCTCGGCCTTGCACTCCGTCATCCCTGACGCCGCGTACATGCTCAGCGGCGCCCACGGCTCAGCGCCTTCATCCTCACTCGCCAGTGTGAGACACGTGCAGAGCAACTGATGATCAGGGTTTACGACGTCCTAGCCAAGTGATCTTTCTTTTAAGGAAGGTGCAAGGAACATCAGGAAAATACTATTTCCTTTTAGTGCAATGGATTTCTCTACTTAGGCTAAAATGTCCTTTTTACGGCGTGCTGTACGCACTATCAGGTACAAACATCAGTCTACAAACCACCTCCATGTCAACATGCAATTTATAATCCATTTTGAAGTTTCTGGAAACAAGGCACGCCTTTATTAGAAAGACTGTGAGTAGCTTACATCCTACTGCTAAATATAAACATCATCCTGTTACATGAGGCCCAATAGCGAGGAAAAATTTACTGTAAATGATCTCAGAAGGAAGGAATCTGAATTTGTGAATCAAGGTGTTGCAAACACAGTAATGGCCGCGATAGCAGAAACTTTGAAAGCTGGTGTAACAGGAATGCCAGTTCCAAGTAAATGGAGCTTAGCAGGCAAACAAGGGGCACATCTAAACTCTAGCTGCACTGGGACTACATCAACAAAGCATTTCTGAAATGGCTTTTAAAACAAAGATGGTCAGGTCAGAAAGTGCCAACAACCCTTACTTCTAAAAGCTTGTTAAAAGCTCATTGCCTCGTAAAGATTTTCTCAATAGGGCAATAAAACCAGGCTGAACCGATTTCAAGTAAGTGTGTAAAAAGTGCCACCACCCTCTTCGAGGTAAAACACAGCTGATCACTCTGGAACAGAATGGCTTAGAAAGGATGGTTGGGTCAATCTATCTTCATTAATTGCGTGCCCGAATACCTAAAGAACAAACAAACAAACAAAAAAAAGAATGAGAAAAGAACTGAAATCTTCGTCACATCAACAGGAAAATTCCCAGCTTTCATAGAAACCACATCTTTCATCCACCTCCAGGATTCACATTAATATCACCAATGCCACACCTACCTGACTAAGTTCAAGTCAAATACTCATGCAAGTAAAGCTCCACTAATCTCTGTTAGGAACACACTGCCTGTTTACTCGCCGTGCGAGAGTGAAACTGAGACGGAGCTGCTATTTAGGACAGGTGACTTTAAGCAGTGCCTCGAGCCATGATGTCAGTGTGACTGCTGCGTTTCCTTGAGTCATATGATCGCTCAGCTGAATTGTGGCCTATTGAAAGAATAGGAGCGAGTCTCAAATCAACCTCTTGGTGCATAAACATGTGTATGTAGAAAAAAAAATATTTTTCTAAGGAAACATATAAACCTGAGCTGTATGATTTGCTTAAAAAAATTGCTTTGAAAAACTGTAAAACTATTAACTGTGCTATTTAGTATTTGGTCATATCTATTTACGTAACAGCACCTAATGGCAAAAAAAAACCAAACAAACAAAAAAAAAAATCACGTTTCATCCAACCTGACTATGCGATATGACCTGTAATAAAGTGCAGCCTTCTGAGATTAAATAACTGCAAAGTTCCATACTGTGATTTAGATTTTTATATGGTTAAGTGTGCAGCACTATATTTATAATTGGATAGTCAACATAAGTTTATACATAACTATTTGTGGCTCAAGGTGAAGATTCGATATCTAGTGCGACATGGAGGGCTGGGCAATATGATTATATATCAACACTATGATAAGTAACAGAATAAGATGTTTTCTTTCCTTTTTGGGAAAAGTTTAAACTGTCCGAATGCAGGTAAATGTTGTACCTAATCTTCAGAATTTTTACATGCTATGCATTTTCACGTATGCACAAGCCACGTGGCCAATTACATTTTTAGTTCACTTATTCTCATGGACAAAGCTCAATATATTGAACAGCATTGCAAAATAGAAAATGATGAAACACACACATGGAAAAAACAAACATGGAAACTCACTCACTTATCATCTATACCGCTTAACCCTGTATTCAGGGTCACAGGGGGACTGGAGCCTATCCCTGGAGACTTATGGCACATGGTGGGGTGCACCCTGAACAGGCTGGCAATCCTTTGCACAGCACACACACAAACCCACCAAGCACGGGGAGAACATGCAAACTACATGCACACCGAGACGGGAATCGAACCCAGACCCTGGAGGTGCAAGGTGACAGTGCTAACCACTACACCACCGTGCCGCCAACATGGAAACTAACACAACTAAATAAAAAAATAGTAATAATACTTCTCAGGGCACGCTTAATCTCCTTAAGTTAAATCTTTTCATAAGGATTCTCAATATTTGAGAATTTTCTATAAATCCAGCAACGTGTAATATTTGTGATTTGTTGATGAGACTTACTGTATTAAGGGTTATTTTCCACAATGGTCAGAAACGTAACGGACTAGGCTAAAACATGGTAGCTAAAGTGATGTAATAAAATAAGGCAAGCTAGTCAGTTATTTAAGTGCATTAATACAGGCTAAGGAAAATGAACGAGAATAACAAAAGCCCATTCAAAAATATTATGCAAGTCTAATTAGCGTCTCCCCCCCCCCACCCCCGACGTGATGTGACATGGCGTGTATTGTGCTGGCAGGAGTGTTACATAATGCGCTTTATCAGAGTTTCCACATAATGTTGACAATGTGCCTAATAAAACCTGTTCGGCGGGACTAGGAGTCAAGCGTGTACTGCAGCATGTGGTGGGATTTCGAAAGAGTAGCTTGTGCAGTAATGACAGCGTCAAAGCACTGCTGTGAAGCACATCAAAGCAAAACATGCACACCGAATGCTAGGCAAACGTCAATAAAGCCTAGGTTATTTTGTCTCTCTCTGGTTGTTGGAACTCCTTGTCTGTCCGTTAGCTACCAATAATAAAACAAATAGCAGGGATTTGAAATCTGCCCGTCACAGTAATTCTTCTGACAATTTCCCTCCAGTATATGACACAAGAGCTGTGAATCAAATAGAGACTGATGATTCGATTAGATTCAATTCATTTCTGACTTATCTCAAGCAGCTACATTTCTTATAGGTTTAAAAGTATTAAAACTCAAGATTAGACAAATTGCTCATCTTTTTGAGCTTCTGAACCATCCTTCAGAATTTTTTTTACCAACCGCCCATAATCCCCCAAAAAAAGAAGAAGAAAAAGAAGAAAACGAGGAAGCAATACTCACTCCATGAATATTAATGGAAAATGACCAATGGAAGCAATTTGTATTTTCTGCAAAAGTTGTGATATATTTTTAAGGAACTCCTCCATGTCTGCACATTTATAAAGTTTGTAAATTTACCATAAATTTAAAAGGAATAGATTACTTCTTAATCAGAAAACTGACCTATTGATTCAAAGTATTGTGTAAATGATGTCAACCAGATTAATACGACATCACAGCCGATGATGTCCTGTACAGCCTACCGTGCGAAGTGAGAAGGTTAGATGCAAACACAATGCAAAGCAGCTCTGCCCATTAAAGCAAACATTGGACTAATGAATGGGATTCTGCGAAACATTTCATTTTTATTTGAGCTTGAGACTAAACTGAATTTGTTCAGAACGCACATGCTCAGAGGAAGTAAACTTACTCAGGCTAAATTAGTTCCGCTGACAACATTGGCCATTTTAAATATGCTGAAGTTGTTTTTGCTTTAAACTATACAGTGAAACAATAAACCAAATATCATATCCCTGTTCCCCCCCCCTAGGGTCTGAACTCAGCTGCCATCTGTTCATTCTAATGACAAGAAGCCAAATATCTGTTTCCCACAACTTTCACCACATTAATCATTTAAGCACACCGCGTCTCAGGATGCACTTGCACTCCTTGTTGTGTTGTTAACTGATGATGCGTGACTTTCGACCGGGCGCTTATTCCACCTCAACCTGTGGCAGGAGTAAGTGTTTCAATCAAGGAACAGATCAGGAAATAATGTCGTTCTTTCGCGAGCAAATTTGGACAAGATGGTCATATTGCAACTGGACCTTAACCTAATAACCCTTGTACAGATTTGCTGGTGTATGTTTTACTTCATCAAAAGCAGAATACACAGTCAGCAAATGTGATCTTAGTGGGGGGAGTTGCAAGTTAATGCTTTTGGCAAAACGCCTGCAACAGTGACTCAACAGACATGAAGATGACTTTAATAAAGTGGGAGGAAGTAAGTAAAGAGAACACTCTGTCCAATGAGTAAAATGAAATAAATAACAGCCTGTTGCTAAATTAAAGCCCATAATTGCTATGTGTACATGAAAAAGTACACATTTACTCGCTGCATATTAATAATTATGTGAACTCCGTGCTGAAACTACAAACAAAGTAACACAAGTTTGTTGCGTTAGAAACTGAATTAAAGTAAAATCAGCACAGGGTCTAAACAAAAACTGGACACAAAAGTTAAATATTAACTTACAGCACTAAACCTAGGATAAACAGTGACAGCTCAACACTAAAAAGTTGGTTAAAAATAGTAAGTAGAAGTTAAGAAAAATTTTAACCCTGTGGTTTCCATTAACTAAAGATGCATTGAAGTGATGCAGTGTTAAAATGTAGATTTACTATTCATATTGTGTAAAGAGTAATTTTTTTTTTTTTTTTATTATTTTTTTTTTTACGATTTTAGTGTTTAGTCATTGGATCCTTATTACCCTTATCACACACGACGTAAAGCAGAGTACCATGATTTATGTAACATCAGCGCTACCCCCAGGGTGCACACTTGGGAATGGCTACTTTTATTTTGTTAATTATAACCTGAGAGCATGACTTGATGGGGATATTTATCTATCAGAATATGCTACCTCTAAGTTCTCCAATAGAAAGATGCAATAATAATGTAACAAAACAGGCTGCTCTTACTGTTCTAGTACATCTACCCCTTTAGCATGGGGAATTTTTCAATAGGGTAGTGCGAATCAATTTATTCACGCTAAAGTAGCATCTTTTGATAAGGCAGCATAAGTTGGCAGAACAGGCAAAACTTAAACACTTCACGACGGAGTGCTACGATGACAGAACAGAGTTAACATGCAAGATAAAGACTTTCTGATGGAGAATTAAAAAACAAACAAACAAACAAACACTGACACTGGAGACTCCTTCCAGAAATGTGAAATTAGACTTCTCTGCAAATACACTCGCGCGCGCACACACACACACACACACACACAAAAGTAATATCAAATCATATCGTTGATTTATTTTACTCGTTCGTTATTAGTTTTAACTTAGGTAGAGCGTCCACCTGTCTGAGTTGTTGCTATGGAAACAATAAAAAGCACATTTATATGAATCTAAACCGGTGCGATGGATCATAGACACTCTAGACCAATAAGAATACATAATTCAATTAAGTTAGAAAAACAGCAATAATCAATGCATCACCATGCATGCACAGCAACAAGAAGTGATGTGAACGTCTAAGTGTAAAGAAGCAAACCACTGCAATCCGAGTGTAAATAATCTTATAGCATGATGCATTATTCTCGCTCCAAACTGCAGGCTGTTTCCTACACTTTCCCCCCCACAAATCAGGGTTCAAGAAAAACACACGGCAAAAAAATAAATAAAAATAAAATAAAAAATAAATAAATAAACATCCAGCAGCTTTCTTCTTCTTCGTCGTCTTCTTCTTCTTCTACAGTCAGGGTGAAAATCTCATCCCTCGGCAAGTACACAGACAGACGAGATGAAGAAAATCCATGCATATAAACAATACACAAACACACACCCACACCCACGCAAAAGTGTTAGGGATAAGCTATACTCACAAAGCCTCCTTTTCAAAGTGACATGGTTGAATTCTTGCATTGCTGTCCCAACTCCAACTGAGAACGACAGAAAGCGATAAAGTCACCATGACTAAGCATTGCTTTCCTAAGCGCCAAAATAAAAGCTGGGCTGCGTCCCAAATATTTGCCTCCTCCCTACACAGGCTCGCTTTTTACCCCTATACACTTTAAAACCTTCAACCTCACTATGCACCAATTAAATCACCAAATCTTAATTAAGAAAGTTGATTAGTTAATACTTTGTTCTAAACACGTTTTGTAGCCAGTAAGTCCAGTATTTTGACACACTATTTAGTGCGCGATAAGCATTTTTAGAGCGAGGCCTTGAAAAAAAATGGCGGCGGATGATGTCATTGAACATGGCGGCGCACAGGGAGAAGTATAGCCGCATTTGATAAACAACACACATATAGACGAAATTGATGCGTGAACAAAGCTGACATACATATATTGATTTTAATTACTATATAATAGAACATCTATAACATATAGAAAACACAGATACTCGTAGAAACCTCGGAAACCTAATTAGCAAAGAGAAGCAAATAAACACTTCCGCATACTTAGTGGGAGGTAACGAGGACTTTTATACAAAGAAAGGAACAACAACCAGGGATTCAGCACTTTCACTTTCTATTATTATTATTATTATTATTATTATTATTATTATTATTATTATTATTATTGTAATAAAACTATTAGAAGAAGTATTTACCCCAAAGAATCACAATGGATAAATGTCTTGTCGATGATGAAAATATTAATTTTGTCCAAACAAAATATAGTTATATCATACTATGCGAGGGGTATCAAAAAGTTTTGAGACCTTTACAACCTCTGTTTTTTCGTCATACGTCCTCCCTCAGATGCTTTAAAACCTAACCGTCTGGTCCCTGGGGACGAACTCTTGATGCACAATGCTGCGAAAGGTCAAAAAAGACAATGACTATGCATTTGGTTGAGCTGTAGACCAGCCTCGCCTTTTTCGGGCGTAGAGACGATGTGCTCTTCCACTGTGAAGACTGTTGCTTCTTTTCAGTTTTGTCACCGGTAATGATCCTCGACATGAAGGACACGTCATCCGCTCTGATGGAGTTCTTGGCAGACTTCGGCATGATGTTTCTTCACCTGGGGACGAATGTAGCAGCAGTACGACTCATGTTCAAATAACACGTGAGGATGTGGCTGAACTGTCCTGTATTATGACACATGGACAATGGCAGCAATGCTGTGGATCGTTCCCTGATGAGCACTGCCATTCACTTTCTGAATCCTGTCAAACGTCTCTGTGGCAGTTTCAGGCAGAATTTCATGTTCCCTGATTTGCTGTACATAATGAAACATCATTGGTAATGCTTATGGTCAGAATAGCACCAGCTGCACAGGTCCTGATGTACACAGGAAGAGGTCTTTTGGCACAATGATTTATGAAGGTTGATGCTCCCTGTCACTGTGCGCACAGCCTAGTGCTGCCATCTGTTGGAATGTTCAAAAATTGTCTCAAAACTTTTTGATACCACCATTTATTATACCAGTTATACCATGGTTAACACTGTCGCCTTGCTTGGTGGGTTTCCTCCAGGTACTCCGGTTTCCTCCCACAGTCCAAAAACATGCAGATTAGGCTAATAGGCTTTCTCAAATCGTCCATAGTGTGTGAATGAGACTGTGAGTATATGTGTATATGTGTGTCCTATGATGGATTAGTGCCAAGTCTCCTGGAATAGGCTTCAAAATGAATCTTCAATACTTTCAGTTTGTTAACAAAAAAGTGTAACTATTATTTATCTGCAGCTAATTTATATATATATATATATAGTCGTATGCAAAAGTTTAGGCACCCCTTGATAAATAACAGATTTTGATTATTTTTTAATTGAAAAGATGTTAACACAGTCTCTCTTGGAAATGGAAAAAATGCACAATATTTTCAGCAAACATTGGTTCATAGTTACTTTTTATGTCATAGACTGAACAATGATAATAAAAAAAAACATACTGTGTAAAAGTTTGGGCACCCTATAATCAGTACGTAGTAACACCTTCTCTGGCAGATATCACAGCTTGCAAATGCTTTTTTAAAGCCAGCTAAGAGCTAAAAGTCTTTCGGTTCTTGTACTTGGGATTTTCTCCCATTCTTCCTTGCAAAAGGCTTCTAGTTCTGTAATATTCTTTGGTTGTCTTGCATGCACAGCTCTTTTCTGATCTACCCACAAATTTTTAATGATGTTCAAATATGGGGACTGTGATGGCCGTTCCAAAACCTTCAGCTTGCATCTCTTGAGGTATTCCATAGTGGATTTCGAGGTATGTTTAGGATCATTGTCCTATTGTAGAAGCCATCCTCATTTCAGCTTCAGCTTTTTTACAGATGGTGTGATGTTTGCTTCCAGAATTTGCTGGTATTTAGTGGAATCCATTCTTTCTTCCCTCCACCCGTGCAATGTTTCCTGTGCCACTGGCTGCAACACAACCCCAAAGCATGATAGATCCACCTCCATGCTTAATAGTTGGCCAGGTGTTCTTTTCATGAAATGCTGCTCCTTTTTTTTTTCTTCAAAATATGCCTTTGCTGATTGTGGCCAAAGAGTCTATTTTAACTTCATCAGTCCACAGCACTTGTTTCCAAAACGCATCAGGCTTCTGTAGATGTTCTGTTGCATACTTCTGACGTTGGATTTTATGATGGGGACGCAGGTAAAGTTTTCTTCTGCTGACTCTTCCATGAAGGTCTTGTCTGTGCAAGCATCACTGCAAAGTGGAACGGTGCACCACCACTCCTGAGTCTGCTAAATCTTCCTGCAGGTTTTTTGCAGTCAAATGGGGGTTTTGATTTGTCTTTCTGACCAGCATACGAGCAGTTCTCTCCGAGAGTTTTCTCGGTCTTCCAGATCTCATCTTGACCTCCACAGTTCCCCTGAACTGCCATCTCTTAATTACATTTCTCACTGTGGAAACTGCACTGCTATCTTCTTGTAGCCTTCTCCTGCATTGTGGGCAGCAATAACTTTTATTTTCAGAATCTTACACAGCTGCTTAGAGGAACCCATGGTTGTTGAGTGTCCACAAGTGTGGAACAGAGCTTTTAATTAAGCTCTGTTCAATTCTTTAATCTCACTAGTCAGAATTGATGAACTTTGTAAAACAATATTTTTCCTGCATATTTTTTGTGTTATTAGCTTCAAACGAATGAAAAAAGCAGCTGGCGAGGGAAAGGAAAAACTATTTCTAGCTGCCGTAGTGTACAGTTTCATGAATCATTTGATATATCAGAACTAACTAAGTATGATGTTCATTAATACATTTGAAAAATGTAATCTATGAAAACTTGAATGACAGTTCAGCCCATGCCATTATAGGAGAATAATTATTCCATTCTATCACTGATTATTTTAATATAACCCCATGCCCTAAATTGTTTTATTCTTGAAATATTATAGGAAACATTTTATTATTTAGATAACTGTGAAACTTGACATAAAGATATTATGTCTATTATGTCCATATATATAATTTATCTTTTCCTTTTACTGTACTGAAAACTCTACAACAACTCATTATTTCATGATTTACCATGTGAATTAAATTTTTTGTTAAATTTTAAATTGTTAAATATTTTTAAAAAATGCACTGATTTCAAATTGGTGGTTGTTAATAACACTTTCTAAGCATTTGGGTGCTGAAGTCACAAGTTGGTCACGTTTTGGTAGTGAAAGTTTCCCTCATTTTTCCATTATGAAGGGCTTCAGCTGCCCAATTATATGGGGTGTGTGTTCCCATATTTCGCACTTCATAATGCACCACACATTCTCAATTGGAGGAAGCAGGCCAGTCTAGCACTCAAACTCTGTGTTGAGCAGTCATGCATGTGTAATCCGAGCAGAGTGCAGTTTGGCGCAACATATTTTTCTGCATTAATAGTGCCCTCACAGATATGCAATTAACTCATGTCACTGGCACTGGCACACGCCATACCATGACTGATGCTGGCTTTTGGCCCTGACCCTGATCCTGATAACAGCTTGGATGACCCTTTTCCTCTTTGGCCCAGAGAACATGACAGCTGCTGTTTTCCAAAACTATTTGAAATAGTGGCTCGTCTGACTACAAAACACACTCAAAGTGTGTCATTATCCATCTTAGATAAGACAAACCCCAGAGAAGTCTTTGATTCCTCTTGACAGTATTGATGTATGGCTTCTTTAAGCATTAACTTGCTTTCGCAACTGCAGCAGGACCAAAGTGTCCCCGAGCCCACGTCATGATATTCAATACTGACTCATGACGGATCTCCTTTCCTTCAGACCTAGTTTTCGGCCCTGCTTGTTAAGCATTGA